>JAQGCN010001028.1:0-12246 GCA_034699725.1 Friesea truncata | reverse complement strand
AGGAAATTCAGGATTCATTCCATTGTAATTTTGGGAAAAAGATGAAAAATCTTAATTGACAATTGTGGCCAGGTGACGTCATGAAAAAATAAAATAAATTTTAAAAAATTAATTTTAAATTTTATCTTCAGTTTGCTATACAAAACTTCATCTTTAATTTTTGAATAAAGAGAAAATTTGAAGATAAAAAATGTACATAAATTCCACAAGAAAGAAGGTGATTTTATGAAATTATCTTAAGCAAAAATATGCAAGGACCCACTTATTCTTCTTCTTCTTCCCACACCTCTTATCCTCTTTTTAGAAAGAAAACCCGCCAATCATAGGACCCTATAATTTAGTAAATGAAAAGTAGGGCTGGCCAGGAGGTCGAAGGTTAAGAATGACCTCTGGGCACTTACTTTTTCATCTAAGCTGGAAAGACCACATACTAATAGAATGATGATGCACCTGCTCTCTCATGATACTCAAAGAACAAGGATTCATCTACATCGTCTTCCCCTGCCTTCTTGCCTTGTCTTCCTTCTGTCTAACTGGTTTCTATTGCCAAAGGGATGCTTTATGATTGATAAGAAGAGACCCTTCTTTTTTTTTCGTTTCTCTTTTTTTAAGCTCTCAACTCGTCTTGTCTACCTCAAGGGAACAATAGAGCCAGAAGAGTCAGTCTCTAAGGGGACATTCAACAAAATTGTACTGAAATTGGAATATTTTTTCAAGAAAAAACCTTAACAGGAGAAGGATGAAAGTTATACAAGGGGTTACGAGACGACCGGAGTTGAGAATGGAAACGATAGAACTGAGACTTTCTCCATTTTTGTACAGAGATAAAAATTCTGAAAATAATCTCATAAAAACCTAACAAGAGAAACTATTTAATCTCTTCCAATTTAAAGTGAAAGCGTATTGCGCTTTCACTTTTCAAAGCAAAGAAAGACGCAAGCAGTGGTGGTGGGTGATGCTCTTTTTGAAATTAAGTCCAAGGTAATTCAACAAGAATGAAATGAATCCCTTCAATAATCTAACACAAGCCAAACCTCATCTTCATCTTCTGGCCTTCTTACATAAAACAGTGTGACACGCATGTATGGATCTCCACTTCTTTTTTTTCTTAAGGTGTGGCTTTCTTGTAGATTTTTTTTCTTCATCATCATCTTCTTCTTCTTGTTCTCTTGAAAAGCAAAAACCCAGAGCCATAACAAGTAAGCAAGCCAAAGATCTTAACCTCTCAAAAGCTTTTTTCATCCCTACTCTTAGGCTTGTGCGCATCTCACGACTTTCATTTCTAAACACTCAACTATTCAATTAAACAATCATTCTTTTATCTTCACTTTATAATGAAAAACCAGGTAAAGAAATAATACAATGGACTTTGGAAAATACACAGAAACGACTCATTGTTTCTTACTAAAAAGTGGTTTATTCAATGAAAAAAAAAACAGGTAGACTTTGGGAGGGATGTGACAAAAATCAACATTTTTTTCTTTATATTTCTTTTGTTTCCATTTTTACTTGTAATTTTTTTTTTCTTTTATAAATTAAGAATTGTAAAAATTAGAATTGAATACAATAGATCGTAGAAATAAATTTTGATGAATAAAATTATTCAACTGAGTTAGAAATCGTTTGGACTCGATGGCACAACTTATGTGAAATTGTTAGCCAATAATCAAAAATTTTCTGTGTAATTTCAAGTGAAATGAAAGCTTCAAAATTAAAAACTTGCAAAAGAAAACTTTTTTCTAATGAAAACAATACAATAATTTAACATTAAAATTTTCTAATACACCCCTACAAATTAAAAAAAAATGTATTTTTATTAATATTTAAAAGAAACGTGTTGTTACTTTAATAAATTTTCCTTGGTCTGTTTAATGAAGTTTTATTTTCAATGTCCTCGACTCCCACTTGTTGACCCCGAAATATCGTCTAGGGGTGACCTTTTCTTCTCTTCTTTAAAATTTCTACAAGACGTAATAAGGTGTATAATGCATTGTAGAAACATCAAATCCTCATCATCAACATCCAACATTCACATCTCCCCACAGAAACATCTTTTCAACCTATCAAGGTTATCCACACCTTCATTCCATATTTTCCTACCTTAGATCTTTATAACACATTACAATAAAAAAAATCTTATAAAGATTCATCTTCTTCTTCTTCTTGGCAGTGTTTTAAGCAGAGACACACACACACACACAACACAATGAAGGAGTTTAATAATAATAATAATAATATCGCACAATTCGATTAATGACTCCTTTCCTCTTCAATGGGAGGAGTTCCTCATTAATAATACCAACAAAGGATCATGTTTTATGACTTGCAAAAAATAAATACTAAAACAAGAAAAAATATTTAAAAGAATTTTATTCTTTATAAAGACAAACAAGTCATGTTCGATTGCTTACTGCGCTGCGCTTATATCATCGAACGACGAACGGAAAAAGTAGAACTGAATCCGTTTTCGGTTTTTCGGAGAAGAAGAATAAAGGCAAACCCCAAAAAGTGATAAAAGTGCATTCCCTTTTTCACTCTAATTTATGCACATATATTTACATGTAAAGAAACTGCCTCTTCTGCCCCTCTTCTTCTTCTTCATCTTCAAAATAGAGTGCTTTCAAATCTCTTTCTCTATCATACACTAGCTATCTTTCGTCTTTATTCATTCTTAAACCACATCAATTCAAATTATAAAATCAATACATTTAATTTTAATCAATGCATTCAATTTTTTAAACTATGCAATTTCAATCGTCAAAAGGGATGATTTTAGCAACATTCCGATGTGAGGTTTTTGCATCGAAATGATGAATCTTCAATCTTTGAATTAAAGTTTAGATTCAATTTTAAGAATATAAATTTTTAAAGTGACTTTAGATTGTGTGTTCATTTTACAACAATATTTGATTAAAAAATGAACGTTTTAATATTTTATTTGAGAAATTTTCTTTAAAAAATTGCAATAAGATAATTAAATTTTTTATTTTTTAAGAAAGAAGAAGAGTATTATGTTATTTATTATAATAGAAAATGTAGTAATGGAAATATATCCAAAATCCAAGTATATAAGAAAAAGATCTTTAAAGAAGAAGAAGGAAAAGAAAATCCTTAGCCGTTCACCACGTCCCGTCGTCCTTCCTTTTCCTTAGCAGTGTAGTAACACACATGAAGCTAAAGAAGCGAGCGATCGTGGAAATAGTAGGGGTTGGGTGAAAATTTTCGGATACTTTTCTTTCAGGTCACGTTCCGTTCCTCCGACGGAGCTTTTTTTTCTTCTTCCTCTTCCAAATATACCCTGCCCCCATATTTCTAACCCCACCAACACCTAACTCATGAAGGGTCTCCCCCTTCTTTCCTTCTTCTCCTTCTTAACTTCAAAGCATTCACCTTTTGATATTATTACTTTCTCAATCTCTAAAGTTAAGTTTCCGATCACTACGAACGAATAGAAAGAAAAAATATCGAATTTCAATCCTTAATTCTTCAAAGTCAAGTCAATCCACTTGTTAAGAATCCATGATCCTTATAATAAAAGAAGAGGGTAGTGTTATTATTATTAATGGAATGCATTGAATTAAGTAGTAGCAAACTTTCAATTTATGTGCATAATTTCCATTTTAATCCTGATCATCAAGTTTTCTCTGTGAATCTTAATCTGTTAAAGGACATTGTACAGCCTTAAGCTTTTGTAAGTCTGGTGGAGGATCCTCTTGAGAAAAGAACCTGGACTCATTCTAATTACTAATTAAGATTATAACTGTAAACAAAAGGAGGATTACTTCATTCCTACGCATATTCATATTACGCATCCTATTCATTCAAGGAGGAGTAATTCTACTCAATTAGAAAAGAACAAAGGATTTGACCCCAATTCTTCCTACCGAAAGAAAAAGAAGATGATGAGTAGGCATGAAATTACCAATTTCCACGCAATCAAAATTATAAACTACCTTAGAAAACTTTTTTTTTGAAGTTATATATAATTCATTGAAATTTATTAAAGTATGCTATAAAAAAAAACTTAAACAAAAATTCATTAAAAACAAAAATGGCTTACTACGAAACTGAATTTATTTGCAACAATAATTTCATTTGGACTTTTTAAAAAATTTCCCAAACGGAATAAGAAGAAAGAGAGAGAGAGAAATTAGAAGTTTAATTTTGAAATTATTAGAAAAAACATCTCTTCTTTTTCTCAATTGATCGTGATTGAATGAGGAGTCTTACTATAAGAATATAATCTTAAGCTATCTTTAAAATTTTCTTCAAAGACCCAGGTGAGTTAAACCCTTTTTTATGGATCTTCTCTCTCTGGAGGGGTTAAACGATTCCACATCTCTCCACATCATCCTCATCCAGGAATGAGAAACGATAGGGAAATAATACAATCTTAAAAAAATATATACAATACAATGAAGATGAAAGGTGAGTCTTGTTCTTCTTTGGTTTGGTTTTTTAGCTGGAAGAAATAAGGAGTGCCAGAAGCAAAGAAGAAGATGCTGTTCTTATGGAATGCTACCCTAAACCACCTTGCTCCAATCCAAAGTATAATGTAACCCCTACACTTTTATATAAATGGTATTATAATACTTTTAACTTAAGCAACACTTATTATTACTATAGAGAGTGTATATACAACTTTTTAAAGATGATCAGCCAGAAGAAAAGGAAGAGGAACTCCGCCTTGGTCCATTAAGGCCAAAAAAGCCATTTGGTTTGGTGATGAAGGAAATAAGGTATTAATTAGCTAAAAACTTGATTATGTTAAACGTATGATTTTTAAAATTGAAAAACAGTTTAAGAACTTTTGATACCTGTGGTTAACCACAACGGAAATTCGAGATCAAAAAATTCAACTAACCACTGGATATTATTGCATGCATGATGCCTTGGAGCAATTCTATTGTTGTGATGATCTCTGCTCAAGGTGTCAGATAACCAATGAGAATATTATTCAGAAAATCCATTAATTCCATTCATTGACCAATCATATTCATATCTATCAATTATTTTTAAATTGCAAAATGTATATTATTAAATTAAAAGATTTTTCAAAATCAACCAATCAGAGAAGAACTTTTCAAAAGAGCCTAGCCTCAAGGAAGCTTTTTAACAGTCATCATTTTTAAAATTGGATGATAATTAATCTACATTTGCGTGCAGAAAAATTATCTTAGTTTCATATTTTAATTTATTGAAGGTATTAATTAAATCTGCCAGAAAAATTTACACACAAGACCTAAAGGTATAATGCAAAAAAAAATATTTCAACGTATGCGTCGTCTTCTTCGTCGTTTGTGACGAAGGAAAAAGGGTGTACACAGACACAAAGTGTCAACTGTTGTCCTGAATTTGCAAACTAGTGTTGGTATGTTGGTTTCATTTAAGTTTGTATTTACACATTGCAATTTGCACATTACAAAAAATCATTTATTATACTCGTGCCAAATTTATAGAACTTGTTTTCTTGCTTTAAAAATTATGTCAATTTTCCTATTATTGTCCACTCCTTAAGTCCACACAAGATCCACGTGCCATTAATTCCATTCCTTCCCCCAATGTCCAGATCCAGACACCCTCTCTGTCTGTCCATACCCCATCAGCATCGTCGTCTTGGTAATTAATGGAAAAAGTAACAAAAGAAAATCACGAGAATAGAATAAAATCCTACAAAATTATACACACCTTCATTGTTTTTCTTAGCCAGGAGCTTTCCCTTTTCTACAATTCCGTATCCACCTGTAATTAAAGGGTAAAATGTTGTTCACAGTAAACCCACTATTAGTATTATGACGCCTTCCAATTCCGGATTATGTGTCAATATCGTGTAATTTACTTTTTATGACCCCGTAAACAAACTCAGGTGTAAAAGAATTAAAAATAAAACCCTTGCCTTAGGACGACCATTTATTTTTCTATTTTTTATCAAAAGTAAGTGTGAGAAAAAAGTTATTAAAGGAGTTGTATTTAGTTTTTTTTTCGCAATAAAAGAAAGAGTCGGCTTCACCTCGACAGACAGGTGAGATTTGTAATGAAACCAGAAGCAGCAAAAAAAAAATTAATCTTCTAAAAACCTAATTTGACACCTTGTACTTAACACACTGTTGACAAAATCCTTGGCTTAGTTTTATATTCTCACTTACATTATTTATAAAACGCAAAAGAAATTCATACATAAGGAGAAGGTTTAATACATTAAGCTGAGCATTTGACTAGAAAAAGTCATGCGAATAAACTTTCCATCTCACTTTGATGCTAATGTGGCAGTGGTTTGCTTAGTCGTTAAATGGTCTTTTATACTTAAATTCGACACGTTTTTCGTGAATCTGAATTTATCATTTATAATAATGTGGGGTGGGTGTGGAATGAAAAATAGAAACAAAAAGGAGGTATTAACTATCCATCTCCATTAAAATTTCTCACTTGAAGAGAGAGAGAGAAGTTCTAAATGAATCCTACTAAATGTCATGTTGTCATTTTGAGGAGCAGATCATAAATAATCCTCTACTGCCAAAAATTGAGTTAAAACCCACATAATGGAAACCTATACTACTGAGGGGAACCCAAAAAAGCAAAGTAGAGGAATGATATACACGATGAAAGTGACGCTTTATATTTTCCTAGAACTAAACAGCAACACATCCAATAATTTTTATCCCGTCTCCCTTCAATCGTATCATGAAATAATATTTTCCTCCTCTGACTTTCTCCCTTGGATGGATTACTTACTACTGTAATGTAATCCATCCCCGAGAAAGGAGGCGAAGTGAAACTATGGTTGTTAGAAAGAAAAAAAAGGAGCAAGGAATGGAAAAAATAACTTTGGGACCCAGGCCTCTAGTAGCTCCTGGAAATGCATTTTTGGGTCTACGCGTGAAATTTAGATTTGGACTCGAAACGTGACCTGAATCTCTGAATGAAGGGATCAGGTCCACCAAACCAACCACCACCACCACTCTGACTCTCTATACACACCGAAAAGAAAATTCAACGGGGGAACAAACGGAAAATACAAAGAATATTACTTATTCACGGCAGTGACTCCGTATACGTGACGTCACTCATTGATTTTACTCAAACTTAAAAAAATTTAACTTAAATCATTAAAAAATTTCTTTACACAATATTGTGAAAACGAAACTAATAAAGTAATTTCATAAAGACAAGCCACTTTAGAACAAAAAATTTTAAGTGGGATCTTGAATATTTTTTTCAGAATTTCTCAAAGTTTAAAAAAGTAAAAATAAAATAATCGAAATTTTATTTAGAAGATACACAGATGGGATAATCTATAATTTTCTGTTAACATTTTCATAGTTTTTAAGAAAAATTTCAAATGCAATTTTAATAAAAATAACCAATAAAAACTTTTTTCAGAAAACTGAAAAAAAATCAGACAATCAGAATTTGCGAAGTGAAAGCTTTGAAGTGAGCTTTGAGCATCTTAATTTCAGAACTAACTTTCACTTCCTTTAATTTTAAGTCTCTCAACGAAATTTTTCTAAATGATCTCATCAAACGAAATGCATGGGAGTTTTTTAAATTTCAAATACTTAAGAAATGATTATAATTCCCCTATTTAATTTTGATAGAGTAAACAAAATCTAAAATTGTTTCAATATAAATAACCCTTTCTTATTAAATCCATCCTCTACTTAACTGCTCGACCTGTCCTGATTTACGTTCAGAATCCTATTGTTACAATTTAAAAAAATTGAATAAATCAAGTAACTCTCTTCTATTCAGTATGATCCCTTGACATGTTTTCGGGTTACTAATTCCGTTCATAGGATAAAAGACGCATCAATATCATCCAAATTTATATAATAAAATAGACTCACTCTCACAGGGATAAAAAAAAATTTCCCACGATGAGGTTTGATAGGACTAAAGACTTTTTCTTTTGAATAGAAAAAGAAAATGATCTTTTTTATATCAAAGATCAGAATAACCTTCCAGTAACCCCTTCATCTCTCAGGTTAAAAAAGTAACAAACAAAAACTTGAGAAAAAGAAGATGATGTTTTTTGTGTTGTGTAAAGGGCTTAGCCCTTAACACTATACTGTACTACTGCTCACTCACTCACTCTCATCATCTCATCCAAGGAAAGACATGAGAATCCAGGTGTGTTTCTAAATTTACTCAGAGATGTTAGTTAGTTTTTGTATCCTTTTTTTTTGCTTGATAGGGGAGAAGTTTTTGGAGATCCGTTAAGAAAAAAGGGCACCCTAAATTTTTTCAATAGGAGGAAGAAGACATATCTCTTATAATAGAAATTTAAAGGAAAATCTTTTCATTATTCTATTAAGGGCTCCTTATTTTTATTTCCTAGAGTGTGTATATATGTACAGTGTAACAAGGCAAAAAAAGAAGAAGGGGGATATCAAAATTTAAGAATAGAAATCGGTGAATCTGTAGCTGAGATTTTTCTCACCGGGTCAAAAAATAAAGTATCCCTCATCTTCATCCTCATCACATCAGTTTCAGTAATACTGTGAACCTTTCTTTCAAAAGAAGAAGACGAGACGGAAATCTTACTAAAAGGAGACCTATTTATTGATATCCGTTCCGCTGTGTCGCGGAAATGAAATTTTAAATCCTATTCATTGAAAATCTTATACAATAGTCCGGACATGGAATTTTATCTTTGGCTTCCGATTTCACAAATAATTTGTAACGCAAAGAAATTATTTTCAATCCATAAATATTTTCTGTGCTTCTCATGTGAAAAAAATCATTCAATTTTACTATGCATTTTTCTCCGTTTGAAAATTTTAACAATAATTTTAAGAAAAAAATATTAAAATCACAGTTTAAAACTAAAAATTGAGGAGAAATGCTTAAGAAAATAACTATCCAATTTCTGTAAAATGAAAATAAGAAATTGGAATTTGATTTTTTATTATTGAAGAAGAAGTGGCCATTATTTCCCTTAATAGGAGAAATGATATGGGAAATGGGGAACCTTGCAATAAAAAAAACCGTTTCTAATCTCCATAATTAATGACTTAAAAGAGACAGATGAGGAGAAAGTACTTTCACTTAAAATGAGAAAGATAAAAAAAGTCAATTTGGTATGTAAGAATTATAAAAATTGGAAGAGGAGAAAAAAATAAAGGGGTTGGTTAGTGTTTGGTGATAAATACCCGGGTATGACCTCAGAGGCTAAACATTTTTTTCCACTACCGCCACACATCACTCTCTTCATCAACATCAACCCTTTCCCCTGACATGACTTGAGGAATTTTAGAGGGTTGGTTTCGTTCGTACGTATCGTAAGTAATATTACGAAGAAGAAGTACCCCATGGGGAGACCCCAAACTCGTGCCCATTGTTGAGCATTTTTTCGAATCTCCGACTTATGTATTACTTTAGCTTCTGCCTAAAGGCAAGAGGATGAAAAAATTCGCCTTCATTCAATATAAGTAAAGGACCCCTCTTTTTCTTAATTTCATTAACTTTCCTTTCATTATTTTTTAAAACTTAAAAAAAATTCGCTTAATTCCATTATCCATTCCCCTTTCGAATAATAAGAATGCAATGCAATGAATGTGAATGACTAGTCTCAAATATTCATTCAAAGGGACGTATAATTTTATTTGAACGTTAAAATGTAGAGTAATATTATGTATTATGTACACTTTTTTTTTCTCTGGCCATTGAACAAAGACTAGGATTTTTTTTTATCTCTTTGAATTAATTTTTTATAATAATTATAATAATTAATAATAATAAATCAGTAATGCTCGATAAGAAAAAGAAATTTTTTTCGCCACACTTTTATAAATTTTTTCCTAACTTTCTCCCTGATGATGAGATGATGATTTTTTGGCACAAAAAGAAGTCTCTTACCTTGGACTTTCTTTTGAAGAGAAAGAAGAGGAGGGTCATCCATAGCCTTTCTGAGGGTCTTCTTCTTCGTAGCCTTTTTTTCATTTCATGATTCAGGGAACACTGGTTTTCACTTTCACTTGAGAGAGGAGCAGCATATGAGGAGAAAGGAGGGGAGGGAGCACCACCGGAACACTTTGGGAAAGTAAGTTGAGAAGGTTACTCCTGATTGGTCAATTTTCTGTCTCTAATACAACCACCAGGAGATGATGATAATTCTTTGGTGAGGTTTATTTTTTATGTTGATTTCCTTCAGTGTGCTACGAGGGATTGTGAATGTGGTGGAGGTCCATGTGGATTTGGGGAAAGCATTGGTGGGGAATTTGGTGAGCCATGCATGTGACCATGACCGTACATGGACCCATCTTGACCCATCATTCCTTCTTGACCTGGTAGGACATTCGGTGGGGTCATCCTTTTCTCCTTCTGACGACGATTACAAAACCAGACTCGTACTACTTCTTTCTCCAACTGAGAAAAAAAATTCCAATTTCATTTAATATTGAATGGTGAAAATTCCAAATAAAATTTTTCGATTGTCGGAGCGTTTAATGAGTTAAATTAATAAAAAGTTTTTCGAGAACGCTTAATCTGTATTGAACCTTACCTGTAAAGAATCCGCCAAGGCAGTGATTTCTTGAGCGGATGGTTTTGGTTGTTTATGAAAATGTTGCTCTAAAGCTCCTTTTACCGACACTTCAATCGACGTCCGTTTTTTTCTCTTTCGTCCTTGTGCTATGAAGTATAAAATAATAATTTATGAATGCATATAATAATTTTTCCGTTGTTGATCTCCGTGTGAATGGTATGGTTAAGTTAAGTTACTTTATTTGATATACGAGTTTAAGTTTTTTACCTGCGATTTTATCGATAGAGGTGGGTGAGCCGGTGGTTGAGTCCGCTTCTTCTAACCATTTCTGAAGAAGTGGTTTTAATTTACACATATTTTTGAAGCTCAATTGTAATGCCTCGAATCTACATATGGTCGTCTGGCTAAACACGTTCCCGTATAAAGTTCCTACGCAAAATAATACCCAGACAATAGAAAATTCTACAGGTTTCTTTTAATTTCTTCCTTGTCTATTTTTTGACAATTCATAAATTAAAAAACAAACCTAGTGCTAATCCAACATCTGCCTGTGTAAAACCCAACTTGATTCTTCTCTGTTTAAATTGTTTGGCAAAAGCCTCGAGGTCATCCGAGGTCGGGGTCTCTTCTTCTCCCAAATCCCCATGGGATCGAACATCCATGATTCCAGAACCAGGAGACGAATTATGGAGGTCACGGTGGAGGGACGGGTGCATTTGACCTGACATATATTTGACGTCTAGGAAATAATAAAAATATACATCACATTCATTGAGATTGAACAAAGTTAGAGAGAAAGATGGACATAAAAGCTTTGCTTGAGGGGAGAAAATGAAAATCCATTGGTCAAAAAATTGGCTTCCTAATCTAATAAACATCTTGGAAAGAAGGGGAGAGGAGAATGATAAATTAAAATTGATTTGGTAAAGTTAAATCTCCGAATCTTGTTAAGAGTAAACTTTATTTAAGATCATGGAAAAAATTTCGGGAGAGGAGAAAGCAATGGAGAAAGTTATGGACGTCTACGATAGAAATAACGCAAATAAAAAAGAACTTGAACTTCCAAAGAAATTTTCCTTGATGCTTTGATTTTTCAAAAAATTTGTTAATGACCTCTTGAAATGTGTATGGAATGAAAAAATATTTTTTTAATTTTGAAATTAACTCAAAAGAAATAAAAAGGGTTGGATTTTTTTTTGAAAATAGTGATGATAAAATTTGTGAAAAAAAAAATTGAGATGAACATTTAATTTTATATACCTGCACTAGGAAGCATTCCATTCATGGAATGAGGGTAGTGTGGATGATGATGTTGAATGGGTGATCCTCCATTCATATAATGAGATGACCACGGTGAATGATGCTGATTTCCAGCAGATTGTTGATTCGCAAGAGCTGCAACTGCTGCATGATGGTGTGCTCCATTATTTCCAGTTCCTGAATTATTAGTTGGAATATTATGATGTGGATGTGGATGATGTGGGATTGGTGGAGGTGAGACCTAGAATTTTAAAAGGGTGTAATTTTAATTATATGTGCATTGATTTAAAAAAAGGGATGAAAGAATTTTTTATTTTTATATAAAAAAAAGGACCACTTGCCTGTGCCCAAGGGTCCCAGGCCGCATTGTGGTGGTGGTGAGTTTGCATTAAGTACTTCATGTCTTCATTACCATTACCAGCTCTAAAGTCCATCATTACCCATAACCTAAACAAAAGGAACCGGGTTACATAATTATAAACAACAGCAACAGTTGACATGTA
>JAQGCN010001027.1:0-12250 GCA_034699725.1 Friesea truncata | reverse complement strand
TTATTTTAGAAATAAGTTTACAAGTATTGTTTTTGCACAGGTATATATAGAGGGGTATTTCGTCACGTCCAGGGTTATATCTGTCCTAAAGGATCAATATCAAACTGTGGTTTTTATAATGGAAAAAGATGATACAGTATGGGGTCTCCCGAGACTGGCGTTCGTTGCTCTTGCAGGTATGATTGATACTCTCGTTAGCTTATTCTGTTCTATTGACATTATTTTTAGAAATCATTGTTTCTATTTTTATATTTCAGCGAGTACGTTTGTAGGACTTCTCGTTGTGTTTTCGATGTGTGTAGTCATATGCAGGCGGCGAAGATCTCTCAGCAGCGGTAGCAGCACTAGTTCATATGGATTTTTCCAAATGAACAACACCATGATATTTGAAGATGAAGAAGAACAGTTGTTTTCTGTGAAACAGGATCGAGTTGTTGGTATGTATTTTTTTGATTTGAACATTTGATATGATTGAAGTTTGAATAATTTAATTTTGTATGTTTATTTGTTTGTAGAACGAAAGTTTAAATTGGATTCCGATGAAGACTCAGATGATGGATCTGATTATCAAAGTCCTATTCGTGTTGGTATGAGGCAGTGGGGAAAAAATACTTGATTGGAGAAGATAAGTTAACAATTCTTCCGAATTCAAGGAAAACGCCTGGATTTTATACTCGTATTGTCACTTACCAAATACAATTTTAAAGTTAGTAAGTCAGTTGATTTATTTAGTTAGTTGCACAAATTACATTTTTCCTTTTACTTTATTTTATATTATACTCCCCTTTATTGCTGACGTAAATGACACTTGTTGCGAAAAGTTTGTCATGTAAAATTCATTTAAAAATTCCAAACGTCATGCGTGACTACAATACAATAACATTGCCGTTTATCCCACAAAATCGTAAAATACCTTTTTACGATTTTAATTGCTTTAGGATTCAAAAGTTAACCTGGATGGTTCCAGGCATCAATATTGTAGTATTTGGCGGACGCTGAAATGATCCACCAAGGTTCAAGGTTATTGGTTAGGGGTATGGTTATTGGTTATGGGAGTGGTGGCGACATATTTAAGGCGTGGAAGTCCGTCCCTATAAGAAAGACTATTGACATTAATTTAGTTTATAGAAAAATAATCAGTTTATCCCTTCGTAACGCGCTTTGCAATCTGTTTCTTTTCACACTAAAGCTATAGAAGTAGGGAGGAACGTTTCTAGAAATATAAATGTCTTTTTTGGAGTTCTCACAAAGTGTCACACTTGAAATCGTTGAATGAGCGATGTTCAATTGGCGTGTTCACTGATTCATATAAGGATGTAAATTACATCATGTAATAACATACCCTTTCCTGATTTCCTTAGACGTTAGCTTAACTATAACTTGGCTATCATTACCGTGTTTATCTTCTTTAGAATCTGATTGGAAGATTATGTTGGCAGGAGTGATTAATGAAATATAGAATGTTTCCTTGGTTTTGGCGTCGATTGCTTATAATTTCCATATAAAGTAAAATTTAATCGATTTTTTGAATTAATAAAATTATAAAAAATAAAATAATATTGACGGTAATCAATGTCTACCGCCAAAGGAGTGTTATGAACTCTGTGGCAGTACTCGAATTCTTCGATCCAAGTACCCTTCAAATTAATTAAATACCTTTTAAAAAATGCATTAAACGTTCATTGCAAAGATAACTTCTTACCAATTTGCTGAAATCAGTGTAGAATTTGCTTGTAATACGTTCTGATTCCTCACAAACAACAGCTTGCTCTTTTGCCATTGGCTTGTCACTGTAATCTAGCGGCTTGTTTCCTAGAGAACCATTGATTGTCCGTCAGGTGATTTAGATGTAGTTGCCATCTTTCTGCAATCTTCTGCTGAAAGTTTTACATCGGATGTTTGTGAGTTTGACGTGTGTGTTGACGTGGGTGTAGACCTTGCACTTTTAAGAAATATTTGATAAGTGAAATTTGATTCGTATAAATTAAAATGAATTCAGGTACTAGTGAGAACGTGCGACTAATTTCGAGAAAAAATAAGAATGATTAAAATTATATGGTGTAAAAAAGACTGGTAGGTGGTGAAAGGAAAGAAAAGTTGAGAAATAAAATAAATTCTGCGAATTAGAAAATTTTTTCTTCAGCACCAAATAAGAAGTATTTCATGGTTTCTGCTGAAGATATGAACTTGTAAAATTACTCCAAAAATAATTGCCTTCTGTGTATAAAGTAAAGAAGGGATTTTCTATGCTTTTATTTCATATTCGTTTCACTTTAGTCTGAGAAGACTGCAAAAAGGCGTGTGGTTTTTCCCAATTTTTCTTGACCAATTTTTCTTGATCTTTTTCTTAAAAATTATTTTAAAGATTTTACTTAAAAATTATATTAATAAGAAGTAATAATGGCGTACTGCCAATAGTTTTGTTGAGTAAGTTTATTAAGATATAATTTCGTCATTCCCATCTAAATGGAATATTTTTCTAACGTCAACCAGATTGGAAGGACAGTTACATTTGTTGCCACTACAATAATGATTTCCAATATTATTATCCATTAGATCTGTTACTTTTTTTAAATGGACAACCTCAAAATTATGAGTATTTACCATGTACGATACGCTTAAATAAGCTATGAAATTTGATATTTCTCTATACCAAATTATTTGTTTCCTAAAACACCGGTAAAAGAAATATACGCTTCTGTGTTTACATAAGAAAGGAATGACATTCATATACATATTTGTGTTGATATTACAACTATAAATTGGTTATAACATAGATCTTTGAAATCCCTATAGCCTTCACACCATCATCCTATAAATGTAGTACGTAATTTATTTTCATGGGAAATGTCACGGTTACTTATTTGTTCGTTATACGATCGATACAAATTACGTAAAATGTCCCCTTGCAAATCATTACTTGGAAATTCTCCTAAAGACAAATGAAGCTTGATGAAATATACTCACTTCACTTCGTGATCCAACGACATATCTTTATACACATCTTCCGTTAAAATTTCGTAGACAAGAGAATAGCTATAACATACACCCCTTTTCCCCAACACCTTTTGTTGTACATTCTGCACAAGATGTTTCATTTTGTGCTTCCCTACAAATGGTAACTTCTGGAAAGCCGTCAACATTTCTACTTATATCGTTAATTCTAATAATTTTTCCATTGTTAATCATATCAAATATAAAACCATCCTCTGGTTCACAAGATGTTTACTAAAATTACACGCTCTGATTTTAGTATAACTAGGAGTTTTGTTCAGATTCCGAAAAAGCTATTGGTGAAGTGCCTCTTTCGACTAAGCGGTTTACCCTCAACGCTTCGAGTTCTTCGGTTTCACGGCGTATTGTCATCCGTTCATCCACTGCACCTTCAGCCACTGAAAGTTAATAAAAGGATATTTTTTCAGTATTTCAAGGGATGCTAATTGTATAAATGTAAAGTTTAAAAAATCATGAAATTACTTACTCATTTCCACGCACAAGTGTTGCTTAACGTAGGCGTTGTATTAAACGGTGCAGCGAGTGGATCAATTGTCTATATTCCGAGAAAGTGTTTGGATATGCTGCATGTTCCCCATAAAATTCATTATGGTTGTACATTCTCCAGATATAAGGCATATTTAACTTAAAAACTGATCTTGTAGTAATTTCGTCGTAGCAAATAAGAATCTTTTAGTAAGTTCTCTTTCCACTTAGCAGTTTGCTCTTAACGCTTCAAGTTCGTCGTTGTCACGACGAATCGGCTTCCGTTCCTCCATTCCACCTTCTGCAACTATTAAATAACATAATTATTAATCAATTTGTAATTTGTATCATATATTTTTAAAAATGTGAATTCTTACTAACTTCAACGCTAAGATGCTTCATAACATGAAAATTATAAATAAGAGGGTGTAACGAGTTTAGCTTATTATATGTCCACGAGAAAGTTTATTTCTCGCTTACTTTTTTCACTTTCACTTGTTGTTACGTTGTTCATACTTAAATAGTATGAACGATACATACTATTTAATTGACATGACAACAAACTGCTTACTCATATAACACACTACAAACAATATTAAACTAAAAGAACAAAAAATAAACCCCAAAAAAGCTTACGATAATTTCAAAATCAGCAAGCGACGTACTATTAAAAAAATTAAACTAAAAGTAAAAAACAAAAGCAATCAACTTGTAATATTTTTTAATTCAAGAAAATTTCCAATTAAAAGAAAATGACTTACTATAAAAAAAATTAAACTAAAAGTAAAAAACAAAAACAATCAACTTGTAGTATTTTCTAATTCAAGAAAACTTCCAATTAAAAAAAAATGACGTACTATAAAAAGCACAAAAAATAAAAGACAAAACTTGCTATTAAAAGTATTACACTTGCTTTAAACGTAGTATTAAAATTATAATACTAAATGTAGGAATAAAAAAAATCTGAAATTTTTTTTTTAATTTGAATTTTTTCAATTTCAAATATATTAAAATATAATATTAAATTCTAAAATAAATTCCAAATAAAATTTATTTACTATTCAAAACAATATGGTTTATTCCAAAAATTAAATCGAAATATCGATTCAAAATGACACGCTTGTCATCATCAAACAAAGACACGCAAACGTCCAATACAGGTTCAATAGGAGATTTTAATTGAAGAATGTAAAGTTTTTCCTTTTCTGATGTAGTTGAATTAAATTTTTGTTTCAGTAAGGGTTGAATATAAATGGCATAAAATTGATGCCAATAGTTGGAATTAGTTTTCTTGAGTAATTCTCCGGGCTGAACAAAATTAACTGTTTGTATTAATTGATCAAGTGTAAGGTTCATTGGTGTATCAGAAAATATATATAAATATTATATAATATAATATATATTGAATATTGACTTTGGACACATACCAACTTCAGGATTTTCTAAATTCAGAAAAGAATAATGTTGGTAGTGTTAAATTGAATAATGAGTGGACGATCTTGTTTTGTTCTTCCGAACAAGGCTTTTATTTATTGCAACTTAGTCTCTACCGGTCAAGGTGGAGCAGAGTGAAAGTGGAAGGTGGTGGGTCCTTGTTTTACGACTGAAGAGAGGAGAAGCCTCTCTTCCTTTTTTATAAGATAAGGATGAACTCTGATAAAGCTTGGGTGATGAGTTCGTTCACTTTCTGGACTCTACCCCAGGAGAGAGGTGATGTCATATTAGATATGACATACTTCCCCCTTTTACCTTCCGTAATTTTAATTCTAACAATAGGGTTTTAAATATTTGATTCTTAACTAATACATTTTTTTTTGTTTTTGGATGCAACCTGCAACTAAATTAACTACAACATATATTTCTATATGTGTTCACTATTCCTTTTTTCTTTTGATTTAATCCATTTAAGCCAAAAAGACTGGCAACGTTGAATTAGGCGATGGGAGCCATATATCAGAAGGCTCAGTTGTGGGATCCTGGGAATTCGGAATTTCCAACTGTCCTGGGTTAGAGGCTTGAGTTCGGCCTCGGGATCGTTTGTAATTTTCATTCTTGCATATCCGATCTTTCGTCCGCAATTAAACTTGTGTTGGATACTTGTTATTGCATAATTGTGGGTGGGATCATAAAGTAAGTAATCGGATAACATTCCGAATTCTCCTTGGTATAATCGTGGATTACAACGTTCCTTGGTTGGCAAATTGTCAGTTTGCCAAAAAGGGTTCCCCGTTCCGTGGGACATTGTCCTTGATTATAATGGCAGAACTCGCTGAATGGAGTGTTAATAGCCGAGACCACTCCTGTAGTCTGACTAATCTCCAGAGGTACGAACCGAAGACAATAATTCAGACACCATCCAGTAATATTCTGTCTCTGGCCAGTGTTTTGTTCCTATTGTGTCTGCGTTAATTTGTGAGAATTTTTCACCGTGCATGGTTGCGTTTGTTAAAAACATGTTGATTCTGCAATTCGTAAATATTTGGATACATATTTTTGTGTTTCCGCCCCGAAGAAAAATACATTGGTTATACTCGTGATCCTTTTAGCCCATTCGAACGCGACCGTTTAGGGTCTATTTGTTGATTAGCTCTAAGGATTGTGGTCGTTCGTTTTGCGTGATAACCGCACTTCATGTTCTTTCCTCTTCAGTTTGCCATCTATCACCTCTTTTGTGATTATTGGGTTGCGACCGAATCGAAACAACATGCAGCCAGACTCTTGTACTTGTTTGTCGTAAACACGATGCCAATATTCGACGAACAGCAACGAGAACGTCGCAGGCAGCCGCTTCTTATTTCATACATTATGGAAAGATTTAAGTGTGCTTTTGGATGGTAAAATTGTATTTACAACACATGGAAATCCGCATATGGCTTGTATTATTCCTACTCTTACAAAACCAGGAGGGGAAAAGACGTCCGTTATGACTTCTCAACTATATCACGAGGACTCCCCACCCAATTTAAAAGAAAACATTTCTACCCAAGGTAAAAAATTTTTACCTACTCCAAATGTCTAAAACTGTCCCATGTACTGTTACTGAATAGTTTGGAATTGAATTTGGGGCAAGAGAAAATCCAAAAAAGTTCTTTGAATTTGTATAATCGGTTCTTGATATAAAATTATCTTGAAATTGAGTATTTGGTATAGCTTGAATGATGCTCCTGTAAGCTTCTAAGTAATCGTTTGTAGCAAAATCTGATTTTATTGATATAGGCATGAAGGCTGACCTATCTGATCTTTTTGTTATATTTATTAAATTGAAATATTGAAAATTCAGAGGTGTCTTCTTGTAGTCACCCAAATATTTCATTTTCTAGCATAGCTACAATTACATATTGCGGAATTTTTTTGAAGTTAAATTCTGAAATGATTTACTTTCCTTTGGGACAAAGGAAAGCCTGGTCTCATACTCATTAAGTAAGTAAATTGCATCATCTCCTTTATTGAGCAGTTTGTGATTATTTGTCAACACTCCTATGGAAACCATGTGATGTTTAACGTAAAATTTAGCACTAGTTATCTTCCATTTATATTTCTCATTACTATCCGAGTCTATGCACATTTTGTCGCTTTCTCTACTTAATTGAATTTCTATCATAGATGGAATGGGTGTAGTGGTGGAAAAATCCTTACATTCATTCCGTTCGTGTATACTTACAAATCTTTGTGGAAGGTGAGCTGGAGGGAAAATTGGGTGTTTTAAGACCTGTACGGACTTCTAACAAATTAAAAGTCATAACAAACTTTACTTTCACACCATCGTAATGCAAATAAAATAAAATATAATTTGATTATTTTTTGAATATGGGAAAATCCTATATTATAAACCACCTCAGGAATTTATTTATTTTTGTATGTAAAATTTCTAAAATCTGAGATCAAATCAAAATTCAATCTAAAAATTGAAATCTAGTTCTGCACGTTAAAGAGTGGATGATTTGCTAACTGAAATATACAAATCAAAGTTAAACTATAAAAAAGTAATCATTGTTATTAATATTATTCATATTTTCATTATTATAATTTATTATTGCCTCGTCCCAGTCTTCGTCATCGTCAGGCAAATCTTTTACTTGTGGACTTGGGATGGGTGCCGAATCCGGCTCGTAGTGATCCTCTACCTGGATTATGTGGTCGAAGTCTTCAATTCTTCGCCCTCCGGCACGTCTTACCGAATCATATTGGGCTTCTAGTTGTTGTCGTTGATATTCATATAAATCTCGGAGCTCGTCATTATATATTTCCCACAAGTACTGCCGTTCTTCCTGGTCTTCAATGTCCAGCCTGAAGTTGTCAAAAATTAGTCCACTGTTGGTGCATTTCTTGGAACCATTATACTTTTTTCTAAAAGAAAAATTTTAAATGTTGAAAACTTAATAAATCCACACAGAAAGTGAAAAAATAGTTGAAGAAAGCAAAGCACGAGAGATATTACGAGCATTACGCAAGGCTCGAGTGGTACATGCAAGCTCAAAAACTGAATCACTATATTTTCGCGTTAGGAGGAGCAACAGTAATTATAAACTCTATTCTATTTTTATTTTTCTATTATGTAAACTACCTTATGAACTTAGCTGGAAGTATCCAATTATCATTATTAAAGTCAATGCTTGGTGGGTGGAAAGTTATATTGGAGTATAAATTTGCAGCATTCCACCGTAGAATGCCAAGTAGTAAAGTGCCGATCCATTTCCTTAAAGTTGAATCATGGTGTCAAAATGCAATGTGACAGATTCCAAAATGGTCGTGGCGGTTGTTGTCATTGTTAGTTTAACACATCCGAGGAATTCACCGCACATTTTATAATTTTATAAGAAGCCTATGCACAGCGTATGCTAAATGAAACTCACAAGGTGTAATGCCAATAAGTCCTTTATTCTTCTGAATACACACTCACCCTCTTCTCTCATCTCTCACGCTTTTATATAACCAAAAGAGGCCTACTGACCTCAATACTTTCATACTCTCATAATTTGAAAAGTGTTATGATTAAGGTGGGGGAACGTTAGGGATTCCTTTCCGAGGATACTTGATTGATTAAAGAGGTGGAGGCAGAAAGGTTTTTAATGTGGTACTCATGTGGTGAAAGAACAACCACTCAAACTACTCCTCAGATCTTTCTTTATTTTGCAAGCAATAATGGGAACGGTGAGAGTGGTAGAGAGGTCCCGGACGGAACTCGGTGGTGCTAGCTCCGAACCCGGTCCCCGACTGACTCAGCAGCGTCGCTGTTGAGAAGTTTTTAAAGTTTGATTTTGTGTTTTATAATATATTTTTTGTATTTTTGACAGAAAAAGACGTTTATACAGAGAGTTCACACATTCAAATACACAAAAGAATTACTACGATAGTGTTACTTATTGAAACTTATATTCTAAGACCCTTTTGATGTTTTGTTTTGATATTTATGCCTTAGGAATCACACATTCCTATTTCCATTGCCAAGATTGAGTAATTTGTGTTATGGTGTGGGTGTAGGTTGTCGACCATTGTTAATTTGTTGAATTCTGTTTCAAGGGGTACGTAGTCAGTAGATGAAGTTAAAAGTAAGTTCGTAGGATTTGTTGTTACTGTCATTTTAGTATATCCCAAAAACCCGCCACACATGTAAGGTTTAAAAGGGGTCGTTATTATTACGTTAAGATGTGGGCATCTTAATGATTCCTTGCCCAAAATGCAAGATCGGTTAACCTACGTTTGTCGGAGACAGGGAGGTTCGTAATGAGTCACGTTATATCTCTTTCCCCAAACCGTAACCGTGGTTTCCATTAAGCAAAATTCAGTCGAAAGTAAACAGGGAACTTCTGAGCTCCTGTTTGGGAAACTAACAAAATTCGCCTGATTGACCGTTATGTTGTAAATCTTTATGTAATGGTTGTATACTGTATCACACGTTGTTGTTGTTGGCCAAACATACGATACAGAGGGGTGTATTGCTGTTCCATATAACTGATCTGATCTGGTATAATGGGTTTTAAAGGGTTTCCCTGTGGATCTCGAAAAGCTAAACCCAATTGTTGACATTGTGTAACTGTCATTTTTTCAAACGATTTTTCATAATGAAGATACTGTTTCCCAAAGAAATAAAAAGTTTTATAGGCATATATTTTCTGTTTTATACATTCATAACCAATGTAATTTTTCTTTAATGGGGTTGTTATAATTGAGTCCGTGTTAATTATTGTATTTAATGTTGTATCAACTGGACAACCTCTTAGTCGCTCGTTCATTCGATACAACATACCCATTGTCCAGTGGTTTAATTGGTCTGGGTGTGTAATAGGATAATTGTCCACATTCAAGAAGCTCGAATGTGTATTTCTTTGTGTAATAGAGTTACCGTTGTCCAATGGGATTGAGTTCAACGAATTGCTTTGGGAAAAGTTAAGTAAATCCTCATCATTGATTGTAACTATTGAAGATTCTGCTCTGGTTAGTGTAAGGCATATAAGTACGAATATCCTTTTCATTGTCATCTATAGTAAACATTTAAGAGTCCAGCAATTCTCAAGTCCGCCATCTTGAATGCAGTATTTTATTAGCATGTATTAGCTTAATTCACTTCAAATGATGGTTACTCTGTGTTCAAGATGGCCCGCTAGGAAAAGCCAATTTGGATCATTTAAGTAATACAAAATGCGGCAATAAGGTTATAAATGTTATTGTATTGTAGTTCGCATATTTATAAAAAAGCCGAAACTATTAACTTTTTTTTCGTGCGAATTAAATATACAATAAAGCATATGTAAATCACAGGGGTTGATGATGATGATAACTTTAAGTGATTAGTATTACCATTGACTCTCATTAATTACATGACAGCTATCAGATTATAATATAAGGAACATTTGTAGTCAATTTGTATTCATCATAAGAATTTGATAAATAAAATAAGTCGGATTAATTGAAACACACACTGTGAAAGTGAAATACCAATTTAATATGTATGAGAATGTATAACGAACCTAAACTAAAATTAATAAATTAATTGATTCGGTTTTCGTATTATTTTGAAATAAATTATTTATTATTTCAGCCTAAATTAAACTATTGAAGTATAAATATAATAAACAGGAAAAAGAGTTCAACAAAAAATTGTTTTTCAGGCAGAATTAGAATTTAAGTTTAACCTTTATATTATAATATGTAATATGTCAAAATCATTTCATTCGATTAGAATTTGTGAAGGAATGTTAACTAGAAGATTATTTCAATCTTTGAATTCTTTCGTATTCTTCCCGTTGGCACTTGGCTTGGTTGACAGTGAGTTAACAAATTATAACCATAAATAAGTTACCAAATGCCACGCCTGCGAAGCTCGCCTAGTAATAACAAAACATACATTGAGAAAATATTTTAAAACGACAACAAATGGCATTACATCGAAGGTAGCATCTCAATCCACTGGCGAATGACCTTGGTATGTCTACTGCAAAGTTCGTAAACTCTAAATTAAGTTAAATATAGCGGCATAAATAATATTCCTTACAATAATTTGTGAGAGCCCTTATATATCTTGAGAATTCGTGGTTTATATGACGAGTAATGATGTTTAGAATCTGCTGCCTCAAATTCTCGTCCCTGTAATCAAAAATTAAGATTTTAGTTGTAATTCTGCTACAAAGTAATTAAGGGTTTATATTTGGTTTACGCTCTGGAAGAAATAAATGCAATCACTCCAAGTATTAATGCTTGAGATATCCTTCGGTTGATTAGAGATCGAGATGGCATATTGAAGACAAATTGACATTCACTTCTAAATATTAGTTTATTTAATAAAGTGTCTTCACTCTTCACCAACGAAAGCTTCCCTTACTGAAAGTATTCCGAGTATTCCAAGCAGAAAAAGAACGGAACCCTTTAATCGCTAGGTCTTTAGCTTGTCCGTTACTAAACTTGGACTAATCTAAAATTATTCCTAAAAAATGAAAGAAACTGATGATAAAAAATACAGGTAAGGCAAAAAGCAGGTAAACTTTAAATTTTGGAGTAATTTAAAAAGGTTATCTAGAAATCAAGAAATCTGGTTGGTTACTGCAAGCGATAATGGAAGATATAGTTGAAAGCTTAACCTTCACGAACTTATTGTAAATATTAAGTGAAAAATGTCTTATCTTATGTGATAGATTTCAGTAACCAATTTTCCTATCAATATAAACTTAGAATTATTCAGTTTTAAATTTAATTCCATTCTTTTTTATTTTCTTGATTTATATATGGAGGACGAAACAATAAAATTCAAAGTTTAGTTTTAAAGCTGCAATTCTCTACTTTTATTAATAAAATTTTATTAATAAATGATTGATTCCAATTTTTATTTATATTACAGCAAAGTATTTAATTATACAGTAATAATCAATTACTTATGATTATGAAGGATTAAAGAAAATTTTCTTCTTCAAAATATCTCTTCTTTATAATTTATAAATACATTCAAAGGATAAGTAAGCAGATATTATTTTAGCAGAACTAAAAAACGAAATTAACAAATGATTTTGAACAAGATTGAATATTTTTTATAAAAAGATCAATTTATTATGAATTTACGAAAAAGTTTTTGAGATTTATATTTTCGGATTATCTTCATCTATCCAGTTACCAGTAACCAGTTATTATTGCATTTGTGTATTCTTTCATGTTTTACAGGATTGTATGATGGTTTTCGAAAGCATCATCATTTTCTCCTTCATATTTCAAATTTACTTATGCCGAATGGACATGATTTTTTATGTTGGTTATGGTTCATTATTCCATAGCTCATCAATAG
>JAQGCN010001026.1:0-12252 GCA_034699725.1 Friesea truncata | reverse complement strand
TACGCAGAAATCCGGAAAAAAAATTTTCAGAAAAACTTAGAAAAATTCTATCTGCCCCCCTTTGGTATAGGCCAACCATTTAAACTTTTCAAAAAGAGGTCTAATTTTGAATTACTTACAAAATTATTTTGAAGTTTTTTCTAAATTATACTAATTATTTAAATGTCCCTCTAGGTAAAATCCGACTCTATAATTTGATCTAAATAATAATAAAATGGCATTTGTTTGGAATTAATTTTGGTACACAAACATCCGAGGAACTTCTTAATAAATAAATTTCAATTACCTTAACAGCAACGTTGATTTCAAAATGGCGAACAGTCAAAGAGTAAGTAAAGATGGGGTGATGATATAGACAAGCAGCCTTATAACTAAACTCTCGAACGAAAGCAATTACAAGAATGGTAGGCCTGAGCTATTTGCTTATCGTTCTTCGTTTCGTTAAAGTTGAAGTGAAGGTTGGAATGTTGGGTGGTGCATTGGAAAGATTTATACGTCTTGAATATCGGGGGTTGTCATAGTCTAGTAAAAAGAGAAGGACGGTGTTAAATTGCCTAAGCTATAAAACAAAAACGTGAAACGCAGGACTGATTCGAGTTGGCAGTTTAAAACGTGAAGTTGGCACTCAAGTTCAGTTTACTAATGCGAGTGTAACTTGTTCCAAAGTAGTAAAATGAGTGGAAAAAATATTTTAAATAATGCCTTAGTTCATCGGTAATTATACCAACTTGCATACTATTTAATAAATTTAACTCAGATACACTTTACACAATCATTTTATAGATTTTAAAAACTTACGCCCGTATGAGTAGTATGTCATCTAGAGTGCCATCTTCACATATTTGAATACAAACTTAAGTTAAAACTGCACTTTTGAGATTTCGAATAATAAATTATTGGAGAGGGAAGGGTGGTGGTATTCCTTCCCTTTTCCCTATATCTATGAAGACTTGTTGTACCTGAAGATGATTTGTTTATAACGTCCACTACTTTCGAAAAGAGAGCAGGAATTCTTATATATCGGCTTCAAATTTCAATGGACGACCCCTTTTATCCCCTTCTTCTTGAAAATGCCATATAAGATGAAAAATCCTATATAACAGATATGAAAAACAAAAATTATTTTGACTCCTACTCCTTCCTGTCTATATGCTTCTCAGTCTCAGCCTCCACTCAACACATTTTCATTAGGTTGATTCTTCTGCGTGGTTTAGATAAAAGCAGCTGATCAAAAACGCGACAAACAACAAGCTTTTTATAACTATTGCTGCATGGGATCTTTTCTAAATGTAAAAATGCAAAGAAGTCCATAAGCTGCTACCACTATCTTCTTTTTTACGTCTGGAGTTTTTTTTGCATTCATATAACCCAGGGAAAGTTTGGGCTGGTTAAAAAGAAGATAGTTAGTTAGTAGTGGTAGCAGTAATCATACGCTTCGAAGGATGCAAATTAACAGTTTTTACCTAGCCAAGAGGAGGAGGAAACGAAAAAACTTTGGGATACCATATTATTATTATTTGTATTAACTGAATTAGCACTAATTTTTTGCTTGCGTATATGCTAGCTAATAAATAAGGTACGAAGGTACGATCCTATGAAACTGAAAATTCTGTGTGAAATAGACTTTCTGAGGGATATATTTTCCAACCCGGTGGGATAAAAGTAGCCGAATTCGAAGGATTTTCCAACTTGACATTTCAGAGCCGGGCTCAAATCATTATTGTGCAAATGAAAGGGATTTGTTATTCTTACAGATAAAAACTCGTTCTTTAAATGCTTATGCTTTTTAAGATGGTAAAATAAACTAAGAAAGCAAAAAAGGAATTGCAAAAGCTTTCTGATTTCGGTAACTGGAAAAAACGGCAATTAGTCAATGATGTTGAAATTATATTTTACAGTTTCTTTTTTATTCAAATATTAAATGCTAGCCTTGTTGTAATACTTTAAAAAATAATTCAAATGAACATCTCATTTTATGGTTAATAATAAATATAAAAAACGATTCGTTTAAACTGCACTGGTCTTGGTTAACTTACAGTTAATAAACTACAAACTAAACTTACAATTAATAATATTACATAAATATTTTTGACGTGGTACAAAGGTAATTAACAATTAAGTAGGATATCAGATTTGAGATGCGGGAAAGAATAAAATGAACAAAAAATTATCAATTAGGAATTTCCCTTAGATGATAGTTTACAGCACAGCGTTTTCCTAACTAAACTTAAAATAGAACACAGTTTTTGTATATCAGCGGCCATACTTAAATTATAAAAGAACACATAGACATTCAACATTATCAGGACTTCCTCTCTGAAACCTTTTCAGTCATTCCAAAAAAAAATCTTAATGCTTGACAATTTATGAATTGCACTCAAGCCAGACTCTCGTCTCCGAATCCTGACTATAAAACTTCCATTTTGTGATCCTTTTTGTGACCAACTTTTTGGGATTTATGGGATTCGAGAGGAGAACTCAGTTCACAGACAATACTCAATATTACAGATGCATGCATATTTCCCTTGACCCAGACCCATCCTTACACATTTACGAAAAAGCGCTTCTCCATCTTATACTTAATAGGATACAATTAATTCGTAATATTTAAGTTAAAATGTACACGTATAAAAAGGACTCTCAGTATTTTGAAACGTAAAAACATAACTTCACTATTTCAGTCATTTTTCAGGGAAGAGGCAAAGAGTATTGGGATTGGTTGCTTAGGAGTACAAAATTATGGAATGAAGGGAAATTGAGTTGTAACATCAAGTTACCAACTCTGGGAAAATATTGGGAAACTGCTCATGCTGCAGCTGCAATAATGATTTGGAATGAAAAAAGAAAGGAGTTAACTTTTCATACTTGAGAGAAATTAATAATATGGGAAATGTTAGATATAAGGAAGTTAAATCCTTTTACATTAAACTCTGATTGAGTGAATGCTGAATTGATTATAAATTCTTAACTAATTTAGTAAGATACTTGAGTTATGGTTATGGCGGCTGTCTGAGCAAGTCTATATAACGTGTCTCTTCCGTAGTTAATTTGACACTAAAATATTTGTTTCGCCGTACTCATCCAACCTCCATTTTTAACATCTTTATCTTAGTAAATAAGGGATTACAGTTTCTGTACAATTCTGGGATAGGGAAACTAATGACCCTCAGATCTAATGATATTGTGAACTTGTTCTAATTTATAAGCAAGTCGCTGTTTCTGAGAGAATTCATCCTCTTCAAGAGTCATCATGAGTTGATCGTTGTATTTGTGAGCGTAATTGTATAATTCTAAAAGTGAGCTCTCCGTACTGAATTCATTAGAGTGTTGCTAATGTAAAAAATAATTTATGTCAAACATTGCATTTATATTGACTTTTGGCTGTGAAAATTACCCTTGACTCGTCTGCTAGCATAAGGTTCATATCTTGATCTGATACACATGGCATTGCTTTAATATCCGCATAATAACGTTCTACCCATTCTTTATAACTTGGAATGTCTTTGGCATACAATAGTTTGCTACTTGGCGAATCTTTTCCTATAAAACAAAGTAAAATTATTAAGTTCACACTTCATAAGTTGTTACATTTATGTTCTTACCTAATCGATGTTCGGACGTTGAGCAAGCGTCCATGAATGTTTGAGCGACTACAGATAAGCATGAGTCCACAATATTTGATTTGTGAATATCAAAAACAAAGTTAGGGTTCTTGATTAAATTGACCCAGAACCTTAATGGTAAACTGAAAAATGCGTTTTTTGTTAGTACATAAATTACAAAAAATAAATCAAACAAAAAATATACCTGTTACTTTTCCACGTATGGACAACCTCAGGATCGGTGATGCCATGTTGAATAGCTTGGTCATCCAAGAAATCAAACATGTACTTAATGGCGAGAGGGAGTGCACTTCCACGATGAGCAGTGCTGAATATGGTTTCAAACAAATCGTCCACAAATTTTTGTAGTGTGAGCTGTAGAATTTTAGAAAATAATTAATTAATTTTAAACTTTGACTTCATTCAATTAAAAATTATACCTTCGTGGCTAATAGTCTAGTAAGGTAAATTTCCGAAACCATTTTATTCCCTCTCTCTCCTTCCTTTTGGTTATCATTGTCATGGTGCTTGACAAGATGCCAAACTTTCATTCCTCCTTCTCGATCATGATTTAGAGGAGAAGTTGCTCGACTGAGTGGTGGACTTGCAGAATTGTACTTGCTTAAATTCAGAGTTTCATATTTGTGAGATTTCTCTGAGCGCTCGGAAAGGATGGACAAATTGTACATGGACGATTGTTTCGGGACAAGAGTTAGGCATGCAGCATCTGGTACCCGATAATGACTTAGAGTGTTCAATTTCTTCCATTCTCCCTCAGTCTTTGTAGTACTATCTTCATCATATAAAATAAGACGACCTTTGTTCCCTGTTCTCCATTCTGTAAATATGCAAAAAAGTATGGTTAATTTTTGAAAATTAAATTTATATTTTTAACTTACCAAGATCAAGGTCTTCTTTCCTTGGTCTTTGACTATATGGAGTTGCTCTATAGATTGTATCTAATGATTTCTCTTTAACTTGAACTATAGTGTCACAGTCCAATACTTTTACGGGGACATCAGTATTCTCTTGATTTAAATCCAATCCCGTCATGTATGTTGTTTGATGAGACATGGATACAAACACAGTCTGTAAAAATACATGAATGTTCAATTCTCAATAAAATGCATTCTATGATTGATTGATTACTTACAAGAGTTTTATAACCGATTGACTGTCGGATGAGTTTTTCTTCACTAAGGGAATATCTTGCCTCAGCAGTTACAGCATCTACAGGTCCTTTATCAACCTGTTGCTTGATAGCTCGATAGAGTAAGTACAAAGGTTCACCAGCACACTCTTTAAGGAACTTATAAAGAAGAAAAGTAAACCATGCGGAAAGCATTTTCTCCGCTACACTCTCAGTTCTAAATTACAAAAATTAAATAATTCTTTCATAATTCACATCTACTAATCATCTTCTGTCCTAACCTTCTGAGTAACAATTTAGGATGGTTTTTACTTTCCATAGATTTCTCTATAAGATCTGCTAAAAGCGTTTTGAGTATATCTGTACAATACTCCATTTTTCCCTGAAGAGAAACCATAATCAGCGATGCTACGTTGACCCTGAAAAATACAAAGTATATATTTTTTAAAATGTTCATTGATGGACAGATTAATATTTCGTACCTGTCTCTCATAGAGAAATATCTGTTATTTTCAAGCGTTCGTATGAAAAGGAGGAGGAATGTTTTGTTTAAGATCAAAAGTCCAAAGTGTCGTAAACCCTTTGCTTTTACATGAAGATCTTGACGATCTAATTGGAGAACAGCATGATCTTCACCATTTGGAAATAAAATTTTCATGGAATAGTTTCTATAATCCAAGAATGGTATCCCACCCGATGTCATATCCCCTGTTAAATCCGTCATTTCAGTCTGAAGCTCCGCAAAGGCTAAAATATAAACAAAATTTTAATTAACTTTTTAAATGTAAAACCCAAAACTAACCTTCTTTGCATTCTGCTGCTACACGAAGTTCTAAAACGTCCATTTGCTCTTGCATATTTTTAAGAACTCTATTACTTTCAGTAGATTTTCTACGATATGCAATCACTACGCCTATAAATACGATGAGGATGATGCATCCAGCAGCAATGATGGCATACATAAGATTTTGTGAAAGCTCTCCTGGTGATACTTGATCATACTTCAGGCGCCCAATTTCCGTTTCCCAATTTGTGCCAACTTTTACCTAAAACAAAGATTAACCATCAGTTTACTTGAACTTAACTTAACTTCATTTTAAGCAAAAACGTAGTCACAATTATGGTCATTGGTTGAATAAGGATTGATAGCTTACCCTGACCATAGGAGCCTTTGAATTATCAACGGAACCATCTTTGTTAAGATCCGGTGGCTGGAATGGTGGAGGTTTGCATGTAAGTTGTTTAATGTTGATGGAAGAAACATTGCACATACTGTTTCCAATACTCACAACAACGTTAGACTCATCGGCTGCCGAGTTCAAGTTGATACCCTATGCAAAAGTAATTTAAAATTTTTAATCATATTTCAATGTTTAAAAGCCTCATTCATATAAGTGAGGCCCAATAATTATTTTTTTAATGGAAAATGTTTCCTTAAAAATAAAGGATTTTGCTTACATTAATTGTTAAGTAGTCACCCTTATACTTTTTAACTTTCTCTTCAAATTGATCATAATGTGGATTAGGATGAAGATGAAATTGATGTTCCCCTTCAGCCAAATTTTGAACATTTGTATAAACCGTATCGAGTATGAATCCATACTGGAGTCTAATGTATCCATCTTTTGCTCCTTGGAAATCAGGTTCTTGATCCAAGGCAGGAGTTAAGCAGTACATTGTCTCGTTGTTGGATACATTACAAGGCTAATCAATTCAAGATGACATTAACAAAACAAAATTGTGAAGAAAGACGTTATATACTTACACTCGTGTAGTTGACGTCATTGTACATTATAAAAATATACGGTTCTTGAACAACGTCAAAATTCCGACCCTCGATCGTTATATTAATTCCACCCGCAGGAATACTTTTGATTGGCTTATCCTAAGAGATGTAATTAACATTAATAATAATGACATGAAGTTAAGATGAGTTATAAAGCCCTTGGGTATTATTTACCCCTTCGAGTAGAATAACGGGATTCTCCACGTAAGTAAATCCAGGTTTGTAATCACGATCCCTCTGGTCAAATTTGACTGTAAGATCTGCTTTTCCTAATCTTTTACCACTACCTGTCCGACATTCAATTTGGTTCGTGCGTTTGCTAAACAAAAAAGGATTAAATTGTAATAAAAGCTTTTCTCCTATTAAAATAAAATAAACAAAACTTACAAAATGATAACACAAGGAACCCCATCAATAAAAGCAAGGACTTGACTCCCCGCATTGAGATGTTCTCCAAAAATTGATAATTTAGTTCCACCAGCCATTGGGCCTCGATCTGGATCGATTCGGTGAATTTTTGGATCAACAAATCTGTACTTATCCGTAGATTCAGCTCTAAAAGCAGACACTTTGACAAGAATAGGACCAGCTTTTGGTTCATTTATTCCTGGACCATCCAAACGACAAACAATCTCTCGAGTCTGCACATAAAGATCCCGATATGGATCACAAGATACTCCAGCCACAGTTACTCCAGTATAAATATCCTAAATAGAAACACAAAATCTTAATGAGACAATTTTAATTTTTTTTAAATGCTAAGAAACATACATCAAATGTTTTGCCTAAGTTGATTCCAGTAATAGTGACATTAGTACCACCTTCCCATGGACCAGATTTAGGGCTAAAAGATGTTATCTCTGGATTTGGACATGTCATATTACGACTCAACCAGACTCCTCCTTGGTTTGTACACTGCTCTTTTACTTGACATCGATTTGAACTCTGACACCAACCACATTTATACTTTGGATCCATTGCAAGGCACATTCCACAGTTGTCAGCCATCGCAGGACAGCGATAAACCATAACTACAAAATAATTTTACATTCATATGCCTTATATGATGCATGCAGATGTAATAAAATTAATTAATATCCTTACTGCGAATATTATCAGGATTATCCAATGATTTTGTTTCTCCTCCACCCCAGACAACTGCAAATGGTACAGTGATATTAGAAGCGATAGAATTGTAATTGAAAAGGATAGGATCGCAATCGATGGTATTTTCCAAAAGACGAGCATTAGTCGGAGTTACACGACCTTCGATGTTGAATCGACAAGAGAATCTTGTCTGAACAATTATTTGTTGCTATAATAAAAAAAATTAATCTGATTATGGCAAGATACACCAAAAGTAGATTCTGCACAGTTTATAGCTTACAGCGATGTTGTCTACTTTGACTTGAATCTTTTTGTATGTTCCATATGGAACAAGTAATTCGGAAGACCCGTTAGTAACATTGGACAAAATTCTTGGACAAAATCCTGGTCCACTTCTTATACTCGGTCCAACTCTCTGAAAGTAAAATAATCAATATCAAAATTATAATATTCAAAACAAATATTTTTAATATCTCTTACATTGAGCCCTGTTACTAAAATGTCGTTCCTACAATTTTCTGCAGTATCGTGAGTACATCTATGCTTGTCTACACACCAGTCGCAAGGAAAAGCAGAGGTCACACAGGATGTACATGTGGAATATGTATTACAATCAAAGAAGACAAAATCCGTAGCAACGAAATCATTCGGAGGTGAGCCATCTTGAAGCATACGAACGGACAGTGTTGCAGTGAAATTATCTATAAAAGATCATATTTCCAAGATTAATTTTTCATATTCTAATTTGAAATAATTTTAAAATTGATATTTACGTTGGCCTTCAGGAATTGGTGGAAGATCAGAAGTAGGAGGCGTGTAGCAAGTTACACCATTAGTTGTAAGGTTTGCATGAGTCCCTGATGTTTGAAAAGAAATAATAATTAGAAAGATTATCAATTTTATATTTGCTCTAATTAAAAAAACTTACGAAGTTCTTTTCCAGCTAAAAATCTGAAAACGCAGAGAAAGTTTCCAGATCGAGTTGGTAAATGGTCAATGTTGAGCGAAAGCTATAATAAAAATATAGTAATTAAGAAGGATTTGTCTCATTAGAAGATATTTTAATCTTACAGTTCTTGCAGTAGAACTCTGAAGTTGACTTGGAGTAACCATAGTGATTCTAGTACATTGAGTACTTTTATATGAAATCCAATAAAGAGAAAGCTCTGTTGCTTTAGGTCCTTTCGGGCAGTTGCTCTTAAGTGTACATCTTTAAAGAAAATTATCAAATAAATTACTCCAATTAAGAATTATTGAAATCTTACTTATTCTGCAAAGAACACCATCCACAGTATGGATCTCCTACTTCAACGCATCTATTACAAGTTGTGTATTCAGAGCAGTTATGAACAAGAACTTTGGAAACCTGGAATTGATTTTTAAAAAAATCTCACATACATAAACAAAACAAAGATCATTCAGTAAATATTTACCTTTCGATCAGTCATAACGTAGACATGAGATTTCTGTGGATCAAAGAACATGTCTGCGTTAACTCGCTTCCCAGCATCAATAACAATATCGTCATACTGGACTCCAGACTTCCCACTTTCAACAACGACCTGAGCAGAAATTTTTTTATAATTAATATTTTAAAAAACATCAAGTTTTTAAAATTCTTACCTTTTTCAAATGACCATCGTTCGTTCCAAGGAATACAACTGTATAGTTACCAGCTGAAGTTGCAGAAACGGATGTCAAGAGGGTAGTAAAATTTAAGACAGAAACAGCAACTACTGGTTTTTCTCCTCCAAGTGGTGTATTGACATCCATTCCACAAAAGTCTTCTTCGATTACTCTTAGTTTCTAATAAATAATATTTTAATTAAGTGACTGTAGTAAAATTGAATTCCATAAAACTGCTTACAGTAGAAACACATGCAGAATTTGTTGCAATGAATCCAAGTCCCCGACTTCCTTTCCCTTGAAAGCAAAGCTCAATGTTTTCTACAAATTTTCTTCGAATGTCCTTGAGAGAATAAACACAAAGAGCACTTTCTTGACTAGGTGTAGGACTGCCTAGTGGACTTGCAATTGAGAATACTGCGAAGAGAACGTCATCAGAATGTGTTATGTCTAATTTGTTAGCGAGATCTGGACCAGGTTTTCCTACAAAAGCTGCTTGGACTAAATCAAACTTCATCCCGGATTCACTAATACACTCGATTGGAATTTCAGTATATGAGTAGTAATTTGAGTCATTTTGACAGACTCGAACTAATTTGGATATAAATGGTGAATTTGTAGTTGGATCTTTTCTTTGTGTTGTCATAAAGTATGAAAATCCTTCAGAACTAAAACCGTAAACGTAGTTTATGGGATAGCTTTGTCTCATACGTATGACAATCTTGGTCCCCGATGAGACACTGGTTGTTACAATCCCAAAATTATCTTTCGGATTCAGACTTCGACTTGAGACAGCTGGAACTTCATGGCGATAGGGAGAGTTCCCAGTGTAAGTTACTCCAACATAAAGGACCTATACAGAGATTACTTATGTAATTTTTCATGATTTTAAACTAACTTTCATTAGCTAATACTTACAGTTGAAGTAGGTGGGGTTGGTGGCCCAGGAGCGATAAATGCAACCGTACTGGCAGACTCGTTGTTTGCAACGATGGGTTCACTCATATACTCAGACTCGGTGTTTGAGACGTTGTCCAATCCCAAGATCCAGCAGATTCCTTGATATAAACTTCCACACATAATCAGCTTAGCTCTACTATAGTCTACTACGAGAGCTTTGTTCACATTATTTGTCAACTGGAACTGAGTATTTTCAGGACATTCTCTGTAGCCAGAACAAAGGATGGAGTCTTCATATGGGCCAGTCTTATTCTGGGTGAGGAGCTTCAAATTGGGATCCAATTGGTATATTTGATTTACAGCTCCAACATAGAGTACACCTGTCTCCTTGTGTACTACAAGATGGTTATTCACGGTGGAATTTAGGGAATTATGATCCACAAAAGTGGCAACGATATGCGTACTACTGGAGGAACACCGGATTGGATGTGGCAAGCACATAAGCAGGACCGCAGAGAGAATCCATGGATTCACCCGCCGCAGCCCCATAACGCCTTAGTGCTTGGTATTCTTTCTTCTAATCACGACATTATTCTTGATAAATCTAAAAAACAAAGAAAACACTTTGTTAATTAAAGATAAATTACCTTAGAAAACTTTTACGGAGGAATAAGTCTATTAAGTTAATTTTGAAGATTCTAAAATTGGAAGGAAGGCAAGGGTGTGGATTGCGCAAAAATAGGGAATGGCGATTATGATGAAATCATCGGAGATTGATTTGATTGTGTAAGAAGAAAATAAATGAGTAATTTAAGTTTTGAAGTTCTTTCACCTTAGATTATGGTGTTGCTACCTTGTCACTTGACTTTCCCTTAATAATGTAATGTCCTCCACTGTTATATTAACATTAGTAAAAAGTAGTTGGTTAGTGATTGTAAAAAGGGATAATTGAAAGGTCACCGGAGATTGAAATACTTTAACTTAAAACTGCGTGTAGGCAGACAGGCACTGGTAACTTTTAATAATAACTGAAGTGAGTGTTGTTGTTAAATTGGAATGGAATTATAAAATAAAAAAGTGGGGGATGATAAATGATGATGTTGAAGTTAAGAAAGAGGTCAATTTCAATTCCTTCGGGGCTAAAATTGGGTAAGAATACTGTTGTTTTGGTAGGGTGGTGTGGAATGTCAGGACAAAAGTGAGAGGACGAAGGAGTGACGATTGATGAAGATGATATTGGTTAAATCTACTCCTAATTTGATACTGTTTTCAATATAAAAGTGAAGGAATGGCGTCTCGTTCCTTCTTCCTCAATCTCAAAACTCCTATGTTACTATATTACTAAGGGAGCCGAATCTTCATCTCGACGAATCTCATTCCAATGGTTATGTTATGTTTAGGATGGAGAGCTATGGATGGTTTAGGCTTTGCTTCTGAGAAGATCATAATACTCAGGTTAGGGCTCTTGGGTTGGGTTCTTCTTCAGATTCTGTCATTTTACAACAGGAATCGTAGCGTAGCGAGTGAGTAGGGACCGACTCAATACTTCTCTTCGGTTAAATTCGTCCTGCCATCTTCTTCAGTTTATGAAAAACCCTTCTTCCACAGATGAACCGCTGTTGCTTCGAGTCGAGACTAGGGTAAACAAACCAATAACAAATCCATGACCGTGTCTTCAACCAATAATCTGTCACCGGTGAAGAATCTGCTGGTGGTGATAGCTTGAGTTGAGTTGATTATTCATCTGTGTGGCTTTGGCTGGAATATGCAGTTTTTAAACCTCTAAAATGAAAATGAGCTTCATTAAGCATTTATGACTCATTCATTATCATTTGTTATTAGTAGAAGTACTAAATAAAGAGCGTTGTGTCGTTTCTTTTGTTAATTGCAGGTTGCCTTTGTTTTTCATTATTGCTTACCTGTCTGTCCTTGTCCTTGGTCGGTTTAAATGTTGATATTTTCAATTAGTTTCATTTCATTCATTCAAGATCTGTTTAATTCAACTAATAATTAAAATTAACATCTGTCAGTTTAAAACTGACGCGTAAATGTGTTAGACAAATCACAACTCTTCATTAGTG
>JAQGCN010001025.1:0-12265 GCA_034699725.1 Friesea truncata | reverse complement strand
CCTCAAATGCTTATATACCAAGTTTCGTTGGCATCCGTTAACTCGTTCTCGAGTTATCGTGTTCACAGACAGACGGAAGAACGGACAGACGGACTTTTAGATCGCATATACCTCCTTCGTCGGTTAATAATTGAATAGGATCTGTTCTTTTTTAATTTTAATCTCTTTATAAATACACAATATAGAAATGATTGTGTAATCATGCAGGTAAAGTGCTTATATTAATCCTGTATCAAACCACAAGCAGATAAGCCATTATCGTCATTCTTTTTTACCAATTACGCCCACCTCATCTCTTCCGAAGATAAAGAAGGGTTCATCATAATTTGACCCTTACAACAGTATACTTGTAAGGAACTTGTAAAAACAAGTTCCGAAATCCATCCCTCTGGGCATTATTTTAACATCTGATATTTCCTGATTTCTTTCGTATATAAAATTATAAGAATGGAATTGAATCAAGAATTCGTAACTGAAGATTCTAATTTTAGTGTAGAGACATCATCAACTAAAAGTATTGATCTATTCACAGAAGTTCATCCAACAACTTTTTGGATAGGTATTGGACTTACTATATCTTCGAGTGTATTCATAGGTGGTAGTTTTATAATAAAGAAAGTAGCATTACTACGATTAAGTAAAAGTGGAACAAGAGCAGGCCATGGTGGATATGGATATCTTAAAGATTTTTTATGGTGGGCTGGTCTTATTACAAGTAAGAAATTATAATTTCATAAAAAATCATTTAATATACTTAGAATATTTTTTACAGTGGGTATTGGTGAAGCAGCTAATTTTGTAGCCTATGCCTTTGCTCCAGCATCAGTCGTTTCAACATTAGGTGTTTTAAGTGTACTCGTATCTACCGTTCTCTCATCAAAATATTTAAATGAAAAACTCAACATTATTGGAAAAGTAATATTAATTGTACTAAAATTGTTTATATCAATTTTTGTATTTATTGATATTTTTAGATTGGATGTTTCTTATGTGCTGTTGGTTCAACGATTATCGTCATTCATTCACCTAACGAGCAAACTGTAAAAGACATCGAAGATCTCCAATCTAAAATATTTGATCCAACATTTTTAGCATTTGTCATAATCGTAGTATTAGGAAGTCTGATATTAATTTATCACTTCAGACCACAATATCAAAGTAAGCATTCCATTTTTGTGTTAAGGGATAAATATTTTTAAACATTTTAAAATTTTAAATTTAGCAACTTCAACTAAAACTTTATTAATTTGGATTGGAGTTTGCTCAATGATTGGATCCCTTAGTGTGATGTTTTGCAAAGGAGTTGGATTAGCTGTCACTGTAACATTTCAAGGAAAAAATGAATTCAAGGATTGGCTTACATGGTTCTGTATTTTCGCTCTTATAATCTGTGTAGCTGTTCAGATGATATTTTTAAATAAGGTATGATCATATTCACTTCAATCTCTTTCTTTTTTTAAAATATTTACAAAATCGTAATAATTCCTTTTTAGGCTTTGGATACATTTTCTACAGCAATTGTAACTCCTATTTATTATGTATTTTTTACCACGTGTGTGATAATAGCATCTGCTATCCTTTATCGAGAATTTTCGAATCTACCATCTGAAGATTGGATCGGTTTATCATGTGGATTTGCAACAGTTCTCTCTGCCATTTTCTTATTACACTTTTGCAAGAATTATGATATTACACTTGCTAATCTTACACAACAGATAATACTACAGAAAGAAGAAGAAGAAACTGAACAAGGAGTAAAAGATCTTCTAAAGATACCAGTGTCAGATGCATCTCATGAAAGTAGAGATGAAAAATTTAACGCAAGTCATGGATCTTATGGATCTTTGGATATTAGTAAGAAATATATCGAAATATAGAGAGTAGTAGAAGTTAATGAACAAAAGACTGTCCACATAAAAAGATTTATTTTTTCAATCCTTAAGATAAAAATAATTTATATAATTTTGTATAATTTTTTTCGTATTATGATAACAATAAATTATTCCTTTAAAAAAACGGTCCAAGGTTTGATGGCCTTGAAAGCGTAATTAAGGAGTTTAACAGATTAACTTTAAATTACATATAATAGTGTCTGTTTATTTGGTTAATTGCTTAAACCCCAATTAATAAAACTACAACCGAACAAAATTTTAACATGATAGCATTCATTTTTAAGTTGTTTTTGTGATAATTTTTATTCTGGGTTTAACCTCAATTAAAGCTGAATCGATACAACATAATCTATCATTCGAGTAACAAAAATTTTGCTTAACACATGAGGATTTAAAAACTTAGGGAAATGGGTTTACATTATTTGTATTTCATATTTCTTATTGTTTGCTCTGGATTACATGATTCAAAGTGTGAGCACGATGTGGCTGAATTAATCAACGAGTATGATAATTGCTACAATATTATATACAACTACAATGAAACTTTTACGGATATTCAATTAGTAAACGTGCCAATAGTAGTACAAACAATCCCAAGAAGTTGTATTGTATGCAAGGTTTCAATTATTTCGTTCGTTCGTACGTATCCATTCTGTAGTGCTAACTTTTTCTACTTTTCAGAAATAGCAATCAAACAAATTTATGGAATTTATGGGGATCATTCTGCAATTTTTAACGAATTATTTGCCTTTCAATCTTACATATCTGAAAACCAACATGTACACCTTTTTGTCCAACAGCAACCAGAAGAATTCAGCTACCAAAGTTCTTTTTCTGCAGTCAGAAAATCTGCTGCTACTGTTTTGATACATGTTGTGGATTGTAGTGTTAAATATGTATCACAAATTTGTATTACATGCAAAATTCGTTATTCAGAAATTCAATTCCGATTTATTCATTCACATGCAACATTTAAATATTACAAGGTTACAACTCCTTCTAAATCCACTTGGAGAAAAAAAATTAAAAATGAAATTGAACATTATAACTACTATGTTAAATACTTCAATTCTTACCCTGGTAAGTATCTACAAAACTACGTTTCGACCACTTTCAGCCCATTCTCAAAAAATCATAAACACTTCTTTCAAAAAATGGAGTTAATTAAAGTTATAGCACAAATTCTTACTTCAGAAGCTGTAGACATGTTTATTTCTAACGACACATATACATTTTACAACATGGATGAAATTCAATATTTCTTAATTCAGACTGTTGCCAATCGTGTATACGAAGTGGATTCACGTACTGAAAATCAAATTTATATTGTCCTTACTGGTATGCAGTTTGTCAACTTTTTAACGTGTGATGGTGTAAGCTCGAATCTTTCGTTTGGAATTTATACATATCCTTACGATGCTGCCAGTTGGATCATATTCCTTTGTTGTTGCTTGTTTATTATTCCTGCATTTACATTAATTTTTCAAATTAAGTTATACAAATCTTGTTTAGCAAAACTGGAATTCTTAACTTATGTAATCAGTTTTAATATTTCAGCTACCCTTGAAATACCCGAAATTCATCGCCCAGAAAGTTTAAATGGCAAAACACGAATAATATTTGGTTTGTGGCTAGTTGCAACGGTAACATTAGTAAATGCTTACAAAGGTATTGTTGTATCCGAGCTTACTGTTAAGCCACGTTACCAATCAGCACTGTCAAATGTATCAGGAATGGAAAACATTATTTATTATCACCTGGATGGAATTAGAAATGAATTTTTTAATAAAGGATATATGCCTTCAAAATATGGGACCACTGTAAGTGGTATTTTCGGCATACATTGCTACCCAAATGATTTGGATTTTCTTGACATATACTGTGCTTCGTGGCAAGGTGATAAGACAAATATAAAAAATAATGCAAACCGATTTAGGAGATTTGCCGGATTCACGATTCCACGGACCGACAAACTAGTCTGTAATTTCAGAGAATTCTTAGATCCTTTATTAAAACAATTTAGAGAAAACAGAACATATCTTTTAGAATACAAATCGAAAACCGGTTACTTTAGAATGGATCTACCATGTCAATATGCAGATTTATTTTACAGAGACACTACAAATGACAGTCTCCTCACATTAGGACCGTTTCCTAATATACTGTCCGTTTCATTAAATGAAAATTTATACGGAAGTGTATTGAAACAGTTAAACTACGCAATAGCAGTCACGTCAAATTGCAAAGGTACTGGGTTTTTAGGATATGATGCTATGTTGGATGCATTCTTGGCTGCAACTAAGCTACAACCAATAGAAACACCGTATTATATGAAAGGAAAAAATAAACTATTCATAAGCTGGAAAGGTGTTTATTTTGATCCTGTTTTTGGTCTAAGATTGGCAAGAATATATTACGATGGTATGTCAAAAATAGTTTCCGGAGGTATCCGTTAACTCGTTCTCGAGTTATCGTGTTCACAGACAGACGGAAGAACGGACAGACGGACTTTTAGATCGCATATACCTCCTTCGTCGGTTAATAATTGAATAGGATCTGTTCTTTTTTAATTTTAATCTCTTTATAAATACACAATATAGAAATGATTGTGTAATCATGCAGGTAAAGTGCTTATATTAATCCTGTATCAAACCACAAGCAGATAAGCCATTATCGTCATTCTTTTTTACCAATTACGCCCACCTCATCTCTTCCGAAGATAAAGAAGGGTTCATCATAATTTGACCCTTACAACAGTATACTTGTAAGGAACTTGTAAAAACAAGTTCCGAAATCCATCCCTCTGGGCATTATTTTAACATCTGATATTTCCTGATTTCTTTCGTATATAAAATTATAAGAATGGAATTGAATCAAGAATTCGTAACTGAAGATTCTAATTTTAGTGTAGAGACATCATCAACTAAAAGTATTGATCTATTCACAGAAGTTCATCCAACAACTTTTTGGATAGGTATTGGACTTACTATATCTTCGAGTGTATTCATAGGTGGTAGTTTTATAATAAAGAAAGTAGCATTACTACGATTAAGTAAAAGTGGAACAAGAGCAGGCCATGGTGGATATGGATATCTTAAAGATTTTTTATGGTGGGCTGGTCTTATTACAAGTAAGAAATTATAATTTCATAAAAAATCATTTAATATACTTAGAATATTTTTTACAGTGGGTATTGGTGAAGCAGCTAATTTTGTAGCCTATGCCTTTGCTCCAGCATCAGTCGTTTCAACATTAGGTGTTTTAAGTGTACTCGTATCTACCGTTCTCTCATCAAAATATTTAAATGAAAAACTCAACATTATTGGAAAAGTAATATTAATTGTACTAAAATTGTTTATATCAATTTTTGTATTTATTGATATTTTTAGATTGGATGTTTCTTATGTGCTGTTGGTTCAACGATTATCGTCATTCATTCACCTAACGAGCAAACTGTAAAAGACATCGAAGATCTCCAATCTAAAATATTTGATCCAACATTTTTAGCATTTGTCATAATCGTAGTATTAGGAAGTCTGATATTAATTTATCACTTCAGACCACAATATCAAAGTAAGCATTCCATTTTTGTGTTAAGGGATAAATATTTTTAAACATTTTAAAATTTTAAATTTAGCAACTTCAACTAAAACTTTATTAATTTGGATTGGAGTTTGCTCAATGATTGGATCCCTTAGTGTGATGTTTTGCAAAGGAGTTGGATTAGCTGTCACTGTAACATTTCAAGGAAAAAATGAATTCAAGGATTGGCTTACATGGTTCTGTATTTTCGCTCTTATAATCTGTGTAGCTGTTCAGATGATATTTTTAAATAAGGTATGATCATATTCACTTCAATCTCTTTCTTTTTTTAAAATATTTACAAAATCGTAATAATTCCTTTTTAGGCTTTGGATACATTTTCTACAGCAATTGTAACTCCTATTTATTATGTATTTTTTACCACGTGTGTGATAATAGCATCTGCTATCCTTTATCGAGAATTTTCGAATCTACCATCTGAAGATTGGATCGGTTTATCATGTGGATTTGCAACAGTTCTCTCTGCCATTTTCTTATTACACTTTTGCAAGAATTATGATATTACACTTGCTAATCTTACACAACAGATAATACTACAGAAAGAAGAAGAAGAAACTGAACAAGGAGTAAAAGATCTTCTAAAGATACCAGTGTCAGATGCATCTCATGAAAGTAGAGATGAAAAATTTAACGCAAGTCATGGATCTTATGGATCTTTGGATATTAGTAAGAAATATATCGAAATATAGAGAGTAGTAGAAGTTAATGAACAAAAGACTGTCCACATAAAAAGATTTATTTTTTCAATCCTTAAGATAAAAATAATTTATATAATTTTGTATAATTTTTTTCGTATTATGATAACAATAAATTATTCCTTTAAAAAAACGGTCCAAGGTTTGATGGCCTTGAAAGCGTAATTAAGGAGTTTAACAGATTAACTTTAAATTACATATAATAGTGTCTGTTTATTTGGTTAATTGCTTAAACCCCAATTAATAAAACTACAACCGAACAAAATTTTAACATGATAGCATTCATTTTTAAGTTGTTTTTGTGATAATTTTTATTCTGGGTTTAACCTCAATTAAAGCTGAATCGATACAACATAATCTATCATTCGAGTAACAAAAATTTTGCTTAACACATGAGGATTTAAAAACTTAGGGAAATGGGTTTACATTATTTGTATTTCATATTTCTTATTGTTTGCTCTGGATTACATGATTCAAAGTGTGAGCACGATGTGGCTGAATTAATCAACGAGTATGATAATTGCTACAATATTATATACAACTACAATGAAACTTTTACGGATATTCAATTAGTAAACGTGCCAATAGTAGTACAAACAATCCCAAGAAGTTGTATTGTATGCAAGGTTTCAATTATTTCGTTCGTTCGTACGTATCCATTCTGTAGTGCTAACTTTTTCTACTTTTCAGAAATAGCAATCAAACAAATTTATGGAATTTATGGGGATCATTCTGCAATTTTTAACGAATTATTTGCCTTTCAATCTTACATATCTGAAAACCAACATGTACACCTTTTTGTCCAACAGCAACCAGAAGAATTCAGCTACCAAAGTTCTTTTTCTGCAGTCAGAAAATCTGCTGCTACTGTTTTGATACATGTTGTGGATTGTAGTGTTAAATATGTATCACAAATTTGTATTACATGCAAAATTCGTTATTCAGAAATTCAATTCCGATTTATTCATTCACATGCAACATTTAAATATTACAAGGTTACAACTCCTTCTAAATCCACTTGGAGAAAAAAAATTAAAAATGAAATTGAACATTATAACTACTATGTTAAATACTTCAATTCTTACCCTGGTAAGTATCTACAAAACTACGTTTCGACCACTTTCAGCCCATTCTCAAAAAATCATAAACACTTCTTTCAAAAAATGGAGTTAATTAAAGTTATAGCACAAATTCTTACTTCAGAAGCTGTAGACATGTTTATTTCTAACGACACATATACATTTTACAACATGGATGAAATTCAATATTTCTTAATTCAGACTGTTGCCAATCGTGTATACGAAGTGGATTCACGTACTGAAAATCAAATTTATATTGTCCTTACTGGTATGCAGTTTGTCAACTTTTTAACGTGTGATGGTGTAAGCTCGAATCTTTCGTTTGGAATTTATACATATCCTTACGATGCTGCCAGTTGGATCATATTCCTTTGTTGTTGCTTGTTTATTATTCCTGCATTTACATTAATTTTTCAAATTAAGTTATACAAATCTTGTTTAGCAAAACTGGAATTCTTAACTTATGTAATCAGTTTTAATATTTCAGCTACCCTTGAAATACCCGAAATTCATCGCCCAGAAAGTTTAAATGGCAAAACACGAATAATATTTGGTTTGTGGCTAGTTGCAACGGTAACATTAGTAAATGCTTACAAAGGTATTGTTGTATCCGAGCTTACTGTTAAGCCACGTTACCAATCAGCACTGTCAAATGTATCAGGAATGGAAAACATTATTTATTATCACCTGGATGGAATTAGAAATGAATTTTTTAATAAAGGATATATGCCTTCAAAATATGGGACCACTGTAAGTGGTATTTTCGGCATACATTGCTACCCAAATGATTTGGATTTTCTTGACATATACTGTGCTTCGTGGCAAGGTGATAAGACAAATATAAAAAATAATGCAAACCGATTTAGGAGATTTGCCGGATTCACGATTCCACGGACCGACAAACTAGTCTGTAATTTCAGAGAATTCTTAGATCCTTTATTAAAACAATTTAGAGAAAACAGAACATATCTTTTAGAATACAAATCGAAAACCGGTTACTTTAGAATGGATCTACCATGTCAATATGCAGATTTATTTTACAGAGACACTACAAATGACAGTCTCCTCACATTAGGACCGTTTCCTAATATACTGTCCGTTTCATTAAATGAAAATTTATACGGAAGTGTATTGAAACAGTTAAACTACGCAATAGCAGTCACGTCAAATTGCAAAGGTACTGGGTTTTTAGGATATGATGCTATGTTGGATGCATTCTTGGCTGCAACTAAGCTACAACCAATAGAAACACCGTATTATATGAAAGGAAAAAATAAACTATTCATAAGCTGGAAAGGTGTTTATTTTGATCCTGTTTTTGGTCTAAGATTGGCAAGAATATATTACGATGGTATGTCAAAAATAGTTTCCGGAGGTATTTTTCACCTTTGGTACAAATGGTTGAGCTATTTGGGATGGAATCGATATTATAACATAGTGAAGTTGTCCTACGAAAAAGACAAAGGATACATGCCTATTCCACTTAGCATAAATTCAAATATACTTACAGCATTCATAATTTATTTTGTATGCATCAGTATATCAACTGCGTGTTTGTTAGTTGAAAGCAGTGGTAACTTACTTTTACTGCTCATTACTACCAAAAAACATTAAATTAAAAAAAAATGATGTATTTATTATTAATAGGTATTGCAACTAACAGAATAAAAAACTTTACCTGCATAAATAAAGATTATGAATCTAATTCTAAATTAATAATATTTGTCAATGATTGAAAGGAACTGGATTATTGTTGGAACTGTGGCGTTAGTGCAGGTTATTGGCTTGATACCTTCTTTCAGTTACTCAGAGTAGTTTATGCTTTGATTCCGTTTGTATTTTCATTTTGACTGGATTTGATGAAACTATTTTTAAAGACTATACCTATATTCTTAGCATCTTTAGCAGAACAAAAATGTCCAAATCAAGCAATGAATCTGAAACTGTTACATTTTGATCACTGAATTCAAAACCTGAATCCGTTGAAGTTAGTTTAAAGGCGAATGATCAATGTTTTATAAATGCAAATTAGTTCCCAAGATCCTAAAACTAATCTACCATCACCTAATTGCAGGGTATAATTGAAAACGAAAGCAGTAGTGCAGCATGAAACAGAAATGGAGTTTGGTTAGATTTTATACGGAACACAAGGGTTGATTTTTTAGAAATGGAGGTTATTCATCTTGATCAAAATGAAAGGTATGAAATATATTTGTATGTATGGTATTCTAATCGTGCATGTTTAGACTTAACCAAACCAAACTTACGGAGCTTTGGATATGCATAAGAAATTTATCGAAATATAGATATAGAGAGTAGAAGTTAATGAACAAAATAAGACTGTCCAAATAAAAAACTATTTATTTTTTCATTGCTGAGGATAATAATAATTTATATAATTTTGTATTATGATATCAATAAATTATTCCTTTAAAAAAGATGGTCCAAACCTGATGACCCTGAAACTGAAATGGAGTTTATTCATCTTGATCAAAATAAAAGGTGTGAAATATACATTATTTATGCATGTATTTTAATTGTGCATGTTGGACTTGACCAAACCAACTGCATTCATAATTAATTAGGTTTCAGAACTACATTAGCATAGAAATAGCAGGTGAAAAAATTTGCATGTGTGTCCATTTTATGTATAAAGACAATATTTTTCTGAACATGACTTCACTTGAGAACTGGAAAGTTAGGTCACAACTTTATATTAACTATTGAAAACGGTACGATGATGCTGTCTCTGCTAAACTTTGGCATTTTCCTTAGCGTAATTATAATTACCCTAAGCTCAGGACAGAAATATAACGAAACACCATCTAAATTTCAAAATAATTTGAACATTTTCGAAGATTCGAAAAATTTAACATTTGTAATCTCAGCAAGGTAAACATATTTAACAATTTTGTTTTGTTTATTAAAAAAATTTTTTTTTTAGAGATTTGCCAAATAAAGATTTGTTAGATTCAGTTGATCCATTTGTAAAAATTTATTCAGCAAATAAATCTGCAGTGGATCCCATCAAATTTGGTACAACTGAAGTCATAGAAGACTCAGCAAATCCTGAGTTTGTTACTCCATTTTGGTTTTTATGGAAAAAAGGAACCGAACAAGTTAGGATTTTAGGTTAAAGTTTCTTAAATTAAATTCACAACTTTTAACTTTAATATTGTAGAAATGGACTTTTAAAGTCCGTGATGAGGACGACTTAAGGCCTGATGATGATTTAGGGGAAGTTACAGTAGATGTTGATGATTACGTTGCTAAAGGAGAAAAATTAAATGTATCACTAAGCGATGGTGGTTCAATTCTTATACAAAAAACGACACCAGTCAAATTCCGTGTTTATCTTAGGTACTAATTAATAGCTTCCAAAAATCAACTAATCACAATCCATGCTTGTTTTTTTAGAAATGTTCCAAGAAGTGACCCTTTTAGTGGAAAAAGCGAGTGAGTTTAATAAATATTTTTGCTTTAAAACTAATAAATTACAGCTTCGGTATTATATTTAAACTCATCATTGCAATATGCTAATTTGTAGTCCATTTGTGAAATGTTACTGGAGTCGCGGAGTCAAAGGGGATCAAGTTAAATTTTTCACAACTGAAGTAGTAGATAATGTTGAAAATGTTGATTTTAATCAGACCATTGAATTTCCTAATTATATCCACGGAACTGACCAGGTATTGTACTCCTGAATAATAAAAAATTTAAAATAAGATCACATAATTGATTTGTTTCGAATTCAGTGGTGGACCTTCAAAATTAGAGATTCGGACGGACTCAATGGTGATGACCACCTTGGAGAAGCTTTAGTGGAAGTTGATCCATTTGTTGATAAACGACAAACTAAAATTCTTAAATTTGGAAATGATGGTAAAGGAATTATTGGTGTTATTCCAGTTGTAAATTAAAATTTAATAAACGCATGCCACTTACTTATATTGTAACTTTATGGTTTCTTGTATAAAAAATCAATAACTTGCTGTCAATGAATGAAAAGTTTTACTTTGGCTTTACTCCACAGTTGGTAAAAATAATTTCTACAATAGGTGAATTACCATAAGTTTCAACATTTTCTATCATATTTACTATATTCATTCCTTGGGTAACTTCTCCAAATGCTACATGTTGATTATCAAAAACTGGAAGTGGTTTAAGTGTTATAAAAAACTGAGTACCATTACTATTGGGTCTTCCTAAATTAGCCATTGATACAATTCCAGCTTTAGAATGTTTCAACTTAAAATTTTCATCTTTAAATGTTGATTTTTCTGATTCCAATCCAATATCACCACCTTGAATTAATACTCCTTTCTCAATACGATGAAATCTTGAACTTTTGTATTCTCCTGATTTGCATAGTTTGATAAATTTACGTACAGTTTTAGGAACAATATTTCCATATAATCCAATTTCAATTTGTCCTATGACATTTAAAGGTTCCTGACTACGCTTAAATGAAATTTCAATCCAAACTGTATCAGTTATTTGTTCTCTTTCTTCCTTTGACAAAAAACAGTTAAAGCAATCCATTTTCCTGAAAACAAAAAACCAACAATTACTAAACAATGAAACGGATATGAAGTTGACTTACTGACTAACAACTTATACTTTTACAGTAAATAAATAGATAATCATTTCACTTAATTTTAATTTTCATCCATTTAACACCAAAGCTTGGCTATATTGCTGTTGTATTTTGTTTAGGTAAGTTTTATTATTTGTATTAGTAAAGGTGTAAAGTAAGAAACAAACTTATCCTTGACTTACTTATGACATGAAATTCCCGGTGTTTTACTCGACTAAGAGATGCATACGTTATAGAATTGGGATTTACAAAATTCGAATTGAATTCTGACTATGAGAATAAGGAGAGTTGGAAGCTTGGTTTGTAACCTTTTGCACACGATTCTTCTCTCGACTCAAAAAAGTTTTAAACTCTGGATTTTAATTTTTATTCAAATATGGGTGCGCTGCGGCAAGGAGA
>JAQGCN010001024.1:0-12265 GCA_034699725.1 Friesea truncata | reverse complement strand
CTTACGTACTAAGTTTCGTTGACATCAGTTAACTTGTTCTCGAGTTATCGTGATGACAGACGGACGGACAGACGGACAGACGGACGGACGGACGGACTTTTAGATCGCATATACCGACTTCGTCGGTTAATAAACAATGAAAGACGCCTTAAGGGCTTTACATGAAAATAAAAAAAAATAGGATTTTGGTTTGTTCGAATGTCCGATATTATTTGTAATAGATAAAAGATGATAAGCATTGAATAACCGTCATATGACTTTAAGCATTGTTCTGACGTACAATGCATTAAAATATCAACCATTGGTGTAACCCCTTGCTACTTATTCCTTATTCCTACTTATACATTAAGAACCTTTGAACACAGAATCTACGTTTTTTGCTATAGGTTAGATTTGAGTTAATGAATTACTGTGTTCATTAACGGGACACTCCGCATATAAATTCATGAATTAACCTGATTGATGCCTACCAACCAAAGTTTTTAGATTCATTTCCATCTGCAAAAATAATGTCAAAAATGAAATCATTCTGCTATGTACTAATTGTGTCTTTCGTAGTAAATGGAAGCCAAAGTATTAATTCTAGTCTGAATACAACAGAAGAAATACTTGAAGTCAAAGGAGTAGCGGAAATAATTGAATCATCTTCATCACCGTTAATTCTAACACCTTATATTAAGAAAGGAAATTTAGAAAAAGCTCGAAATTTATCAAAAGTAACCCTTGGAGGGCTAGAGAGTTACAGTGGATATTTTACTGTTAATTCAAAATATAATTCAAACATTTTCTTTTGGTTTTTTCCAGCAAAGGTATTATTATTTATATTGTATGTAAATTATTTATTTTAGTTAAAAATTTTTAAATTAAATTCTAAGAACAATCCAGAAACTGCACCTTTACTACAATGGATTCAGGGTAAACAAACAATCACATACATAAACATTACAATTAATACAAGTTATTTTGATTTTGAATCATTGACCAAAACTTAACAAACCAATCATTCAGGCGGTCCAGGTAAGACAGGACTTCATCTGATTTATAAAAAAAATTATACCAACATAATTTAATTTGTAAAATTTTTCGTTGAAGGCTCTCCTTCAACATTTGGGTTGTTTGTTGAAAATGGCCCTTTCTATATTGATGAAAATGGAAAACTAAATGAACGTTCGACATCATGGGGCTTAAATTTAAATTTAATTTATATGGATAGTCCAGTAGGAACTGGTAATATTAATATTCCTTTGTTAAAATAATACAAAAAATATAATATTTTGTCATAAGGTTTTAGCTTTAGTAATCAATACGTAACTACATCAGAAGAAAATGCAGAAGATTTATATGAAGCGTTAAATCAATTCTTTAAGTTATTTCCAGAATACAATCGGAGAGATTTTTATTTAGCAGGAGAATCTTATGGAGGTTATTTAAATAATTTAGATTTAGTTTAATATAAAATACAGTGAAATATTTCCTAATTTTTAGCAAAGTTTGTCTTACACCTTGCAAAGAAAATACATGATGAAAATCAACGTAAAAATTCAAATATCAAACTTAAAGGATTAGCAATTGGAAATGGTTACTTTGATCCTATCAACGCAATTTATGGAAAAATGTTGTACAATATCGGCTTAATTGATGAAATTGAACGAAATCATTTTGAAACTGAAGAAAAAAAAGCAAGAAAATATATCCGTAGAAAAAAGTATAAAAAAGCAAATACCGTAAGTAAAAAGTGAATATTTAATTTGATATAGAATAAATATGTCTTTATTATATTTAATTTCAGGTGATTGATAATTTGTTCCAGGGTGATTTTACTAACACAACTTATTTTAAGACTGTAACAGGATACGAATATTACTTAAATCTGCTTTATGCTACTGAACCAAAATATTTATCATACTACGAAAATTTTCTAAATCGACCTGATATACGACAGATGATACATGTTGGAAATATTGAACCGGATTTCATTGGTTCAAATGTCATGTTGAAATTTGTTGGTGAAGAATCAAAGTCTAGTACTTCAGTTCTTGTTGACCTTTTAGAAGCATCCCAAAATTATAAAGTATTAATTTACAATGGAAATTTAGATTTAGTCGTACCAACAATAAGTAATGAGAAATCTTTAAATGAACTAAAATGGAAATGGCGTAAATGTTATATTAAATCAAAGAAAGGATTTTGGAAAGTTAAAAATCAATTAGCAGGTTATATAAAAGAATTTAAAAATTTAATGTTTCTTATAGTTAGAAATGCAGGGCATCTCGTACCTACGGATCAACCTAAACATGCATTAGATATGATAAATCGATTTACTTCAGGAATATCTTTTGATAATAAAAATTATAAACAGAGAAATTTTTTTGGATTAAATTGTAAATTATAATTAAAAATCCAAAGTTTTTCTGTCTTATTTTTTTCTTGAGTTTTAAAAAGTTTTCATAAATAAATGGATTTTTTTAGGAATCTTTTTAGGAAAGATAAATAAGTAAATTATTAAGAATTACAAGATTGGATTAATTTAATTAGTTTTAATTTACATTTTCAGTGTCATGTCAGTTTGTCACCAATTTGACATACCGGCTAAGTTCTCTTGTGTTAGTGCGGTAAAACGAAAGACAGGTGACCAAGGAGACAGAAGTTTTTTCTTAATTGTAATTAATTTAATTGTTATTTCAGTTAATAAATTATAGTTGTTGAATGATGTCTCGAGGTGGATTTGGACAAGGTGATGCAATGTTGGACGATGAAGCATTAGCTAGACAATTTCTTGGTGCTTGTGCATTGGACGAACCATCTCCTGAAGTTTTAAGCCTTATCTCTAACGTCCAGGATTTGTTTCCAGATCTATCAGATCAATACGTCATGGTAAGGAACATAATTAAAACTTGTGGCTTAATTCTGATTAGATCAATTAAATTAACTATTCACCTCTTAATTGACAGGCTTGCTTAAAACACTACAAGAACAGCACAGAATCTGTCATTAATGCCATCTTAGAGGGTTCCGTTCCATCAGATATTCTAGATGAAGATAGCAAAGTTGAACAGCTACCAGTCAGACAACCAACACCGCCTCCTGGAAAGTTGTATAAAAAGTATGTCATCAGCGTCAACTGATTAATGAAAATGATTGTTAATTCTTTAATATAATTAATCAGGGAGGATGCTTTATCTGATTCGTCATTCCTTGTTCCTGCAAAAGAACTCAAGGAACGAATTTTGCAATTACATGATGCTCATAAGGATCCTAAGAAAATCAATGGAAAGGGAGAATATTTAGAAGAAAGTTTGCTTCCAAGATACAGGACTGATAATGAGTACGATGATGAATATGATGATAGTTACGATGAAGGTAAGGAAGGATTAAGTTAGTAGAACAAGATTATATTTGTCAAAGTGCGTGAAACTTGAAAAACAGCCAGCTTACAGTATAATCTTTGAACTTAATTTTTCTTATAGTTTGTATTGGACTGACTGAACCAGATGCCCAACCGTTAAATTTGAAGAAAGCAAGGCGCTTTGGTAATGAAGAAGACGAACAAGAGGAGGAAGAAGAAGAAAATGGGGAAGATGAACCAGGCAAACGTCCATTTGAACAATTTGTTGAAGATCCAGCTGTGGTTCGTGCTCGTATGCAACAACGTAGAGATGATAAATATGGCAAACCGCAGCAGCAACAAGGATCTAAAGATGTGAAAGGTAAGTTTGATGCTTGCCATCCTTTAATTTGTAATTTGAGTAATTTGTATTGTTTTTTATTAAGGAAAAGCCAAAGGTCAAGGTCAAAGTTCAGAAGTTCTCCTAAATCGAAGAAGAAAAGATGAAGCTGGAAGTCATAATCGTAAGAAACAATCCGACTTCAAGAGAAAACAATTCTAAATCTATTAGTTTATTATCATACTTCACTTAATATTTGAACGTGCTTCTTCGAATTTTGGTTTATACTTTTAAACCTAAAATAATAAAAATACAAACCTTGAGAATAAATTTGAAAAGTTTTACAGAAACGGTAATATTGAAGTTTACAATACGTTGTTAAACCTCTAGAAAAGAAGGATTATCGTGACTTTATAAACCCTTGAAGTTGATCCCTTTTCGTTTTAGTCCACATTTAGATAGAAAGCCAACGTACTTAAGAAGAGAATATGTTCCTGATTTGTATTTTCGTAACCTTATTAATTTCTTCAGGTATTTCTTCAGTATTTGATTTTTATTATCAAAATTCTGTTATTTTTCTAACTTTACTCGTTTTGTATTTTTAGGAATTTCACATCCAATTCATAATAAAAATTCAAGAGTTCAATTACATTTTCCTGAAATTCAAGAAATATTATCAAATCAAAATCGGGATCATCTACAGGATGGTATTGAAAATTCAATTTTCAGTCAAAGGAAAAAATATACTGCAAATTCACAAAATCCAACAGTAGATACTGTTTTAAGCTTCGTTAGTAAAACATTACAAACTGTTGGAGAATCCTTGAAACCCAATGACGAAGATCAAAGAATTTTAAATACACCTCTTAACATAATTCCTATTACTTTTGTTCTTCCAATGAAAGTAGATTTAATTGTTGACGTTGATAACCAATCTAAAGAAGACTCAGATGAAGAGATCTCAAAAGATGATGCCCCAACATCCCAAGTATCTGCTCCATTTCATACGACTATACCTATTATATCTGAAAATTTGGAAATTCATTGAAAAAATTATCATTAGAAATTAAGAAAAAAATAATAGAATGATTAAATTAACCTTTTATAAGAAATACGACGCTTAAATTACACAAGTTTACCTATAATTAGATCAAACTATGAAAAATCTTAAAGAACTTTATTAATAAATGTTATTTACTAATAAGAAGAAGTTATACATATAAATTTTAACTACTGTTCTACTTTACATTAAAATTGAATTTTGAGCTGGAGAAGAAATGAAGATTACAAAAATGTTATGGTGTTGCCCTTATATAAATTGAATCAGATGTATTAATGCTTCTTTATATCGTATGTATAATACTTATATAAATTTATTTGATGAGGCTTTTTTAACTTATGATTACAACAAATTTGTTGCAATTGAGAAAAATCTTGACAAAGGATTTATTTCAGTTGACAGAAAAGGCTAGATCAATTAAATAGACTATTAATTACAATTACGAAGTGATTGAGACAATTTCAATCTTCTTTTAGCGTAATTTACATTCCTAACTGTGTGCTTTTTTTAACTTTTTAATTTCTCAACGCATATGCATCACATTTTAGCTTAATTTTGCTTTAAAAAAAAATAAACCGTACAACAGTATTATGCATAACCGACGAAGTTTAGGTTAGGTATAGCTTGTAGAGCTGAATCGTTTCTACAACTTTCACTAGTGAAAATCGTCTCTACTACTTTCACTAGTGAAAATAGTCATTACTTTTCTCAGTAGTGAAAATCGTCTCTGCTACTTTCACTAGTGAGAATCGTCTTTACTACTTTCATTAGTGAAAATAGTCATTACTTTTCTCAGTAGTGAAAGTAGTAGTGAATTAGTGAAAATAGTAGTGAAAAATTTAAATATTTTTTTGGGCCCTTAGGAAAAGTCCCTTAAGGACTGCTCATTTTGCCCATTTTTGACCAATTTTGCTCATTTTGAACTTGACCTCAGTTATGACCTCAAATGCTTAAATACCAAGTTTAGTGTAAATCCGTTTACTCGTTCTCAAGTTATCGTGTTTACGGACAGACGGACGGACAGACGGACAGACGGACGGACGGACGGACGGACTTTTAGATTACATATACCTCCTTCGTCGGTTAATAAATTTAATTTTCTAGATAAGAAAGAAACTACAATTAATTTTCTTACGTCAGCAATTTAATAGCCAGTTATGCAGGTTGAATGGAAATTATTGGTTATCTGAAATTATACAAATTCTAAGAGGTGTCGAAATTTAGTTAACACAACTTTCGTTTCAGAGATATGAATTGAAATTGTTTGCTGTTGCTCAATATTAATGTATTTAAACTTGCAGTACAGTAATAAAGGCAAACATAATTTTATTTCGACTGCAATTTTTTATTTATTTAACTTTTACAAAAAAATCTTACAAAATGATAAATTTCATTTTGAATATTGTTCTACCAGCTATTGCTATAATTTTAAATATTTTTATTATTTCAGTCTTATGTAAGCCAGAAAATTTATCTTCTACATCAATATTTGTAATAAGTTTAGTAATCAGTGAAACGTTTAACATAATATTTGTAATTCTTGGTGTTATAATGGGTAATATTTTTAAGCCTTATGAACTTTATATTTTTACTCCCTACTGGCTCCCATTTGATGCATTTAGTAAGAATAAGCTAATATACTTTTGCAAAAATACAGTTAATACAGTTTCTTAATTTTTGATTGGCAGTACTACTATATTGATACTTTCAAGATATTAACTTAGTTTGTACTGTCAAGTGTTTTGGTTATTTTGTAATAAAACCAAGATTCATAAATAAACCTGCTTATTAAAATAAATTTTGTTTTTGATTTGTTTAGGTGAAATTTGGTCTACGTATAATATTGTGACGATTAGTATTGAGAGATACTTCGGAGTGACTTATCCATTTCACGCTAAACAGTATTGCAGTAGCCGAAACGCAATCAGAGCCATTATACTTGTCATTATTATATCAATTATTCTTACGATTCCTGTTATATATAGTTCAATCTGTCGAATACAAGTTATCATGAGCGGAATCATTACTGAAGACGATAAAAAGCATTTTTTTCTTCTTGTAAAAATTCTTGCCGTTTGGAATGTTGTAATAACCTATACAATACCTCTGCTTCTGATTGTATTTCTTAATTACAAAATATTCCGACATGTAATACTAACAGACAAATAAGTTATTGAATTTAACCAAACTAAATTTCATTTCGAAGTTACAAGGAGCAAAGAAGGAAGTATCGCAAATTTTAGGAATGAACACTGAAGTTTCAAAGATTACAAAAAGGCTATTGTGTGTTGTTATTGTTTTTGGTTTTTTAAAAATTATTTACTTCGTTGGATCTGTAATAGTGATGCTTCGTGTTTACGGTGTAATATCGCATGATATTTCTACAAAATTGGTTGATCGGGCTTATATAAGCTTAATACCGCCTATTACGTCTATTGTTCATTTCATTATATACACTGGTGTAGGGATTAAGATTCGAATACGCATATTGGATTCAATTAAACATTTATTTTGTACATGCAGATTACCAAATAAACACCAAACTTAATACAGAAACAGTCTTAAAGCTTAAAACACGCAGAATCAGTAAATATAAAAAACGAAATTGATTGATTGTTTATTTGTTGCTGTATAACTTTTGAATGACTCAGCCGTTAGAAAATATTAAGGTGTCATTTATAAGGTATAATCGGTCTGAAGGTTTTTATCAATATTTGAAACTTGAAAGTGCTCAAAGGTGAAATGACCCCTTAAAAAAAATAAAAAGTCGTTTTTTGCATCCACTTTTCCTTGTCACTCATTCATTAAGTAAAAACAGGAGTAGTTAAGCGGTTTGCTGGAGCAATTAGGAAACGAAAGGTGTAACTTCCTATTTTATTGTTAACAGCATTTCAGCTCTGTCACAGCATTTAGTACAACCAGCAAAAGCTGCCCCTGTGGGAACGCATAACCGAAACCAGCTGTACTCTGGGGTTCGGCTAGTTTGGAAATATTATTTTAAACTTTCTGATTTTATAAAAATCTAATTTTCTAGATATAAGAGCGAAACTAAAATTAATTTTCTTAAGTCAGCAATTTAGCCAGTATACAGGTTGAATGGAAATTCGTTATCTGAAATTACAAATTCTAAGATTTAGTTAACACAACTTTCGTTTCAGCGATATGAATTGAATTGTTTGTTGTTGCTCAATATTAATGTATTTAAATACGTAGTACAGTTAATAAAGGCAAACATAATTTTGTTTTGACTGGAATTTTATATTTATTCAATAGAAACTTTTACGAAAAAATCTTACAAAATGATACATTTAATTCTGAGTATTGTTCTAACAGTTATTGCTACAATTTTAAATATTTTTATTATTTCAGTCTTATGTAAGCCAGATATTTTATCTTCTACATCAGTATTTATAATAAGTTTAGTTGTCAGTGAAACATTTAACATAATATTTGAAATTCTTGGTGTTATAATGCTTACTATTCTTAAGCCTTCTGAAATTGATAAGTTTAGTCCCTACATGATCCCATTTGCTGCATTTTGTAAGAATAACCTAATATACTTTCACAAAAATACAGATAATACTTATAAGTTTTTAATTTTTGATTTGCAGTAAGAAACGATATTGATACTATCAAGTTATTAACTTAGTTGGTATACCAGGCTTAACAATGAGACAGATTTTCGTCTCGTCTCGCAGTGGAAAATGGTCTCGCGAGACGAGACAGTATATTAAAACACATAAATTAATTCATAGAAACATTAAAATGTATATATAATATGTATATAATATAATGCGTATATGTAAAACGAAGCAAAAGTATTAATTTATTAAACTGTGCATTAACTATATTAATATTAAGTAATTACTGTAAAATTTGGAGAAATCATCTCGCGTCGCGACTCGCGACTCGCGAGACGTCTCGCCTCATTGTTAAGCCTTGTTGGTTGGTACTGTCAAGTGTTTTTTGCTTATTTTGAAGAAAACCAATACTAATAAATAAAGCGGTTTAAAGAATACTAGATTAAAATAAATTGATTTTGATTTTTTTAGGTGAAATTTGGGCAACTTATAATATTGTGACGATTAGTTTTGAGAGATACTTCGGAGTGACTTATCCATATCAAACTAAACAGTATTGCAGTATTCGAAACGCAATCAGAGCCGTTATAGTTGTCATTATTATATCAATTATTCTTACGATTCCAGTTATATATAGTGCAATCTGTCAAATACTGCTTATGAGGAGCGGAAACATTACTGAAGACGATAAAAAGCATCACATTCTTCTTGTAAAAATTCTTGCTCTTTGGAGTGTTGTAATAACTTTTGCAATACCTCTGCTTCTTATTGTATTTCTTAATTACAAAATATTCCGACAGGTAATACTAACAGACGTAATTATAATAAGTTATTGAATTAAATTTAACCAAACTAAATTTCATTTTGAAGTTACAAAAACCAAAGAAGGAAGTATCGCAAACTCCAGAAATGAACACTGAAGATACAAAGATTACAAAAACGTTATTTTGTGTTGTTATTGTTTTCGGTATTTTAAAAGGTCTTTACTGCGTTGAATCTGTAATAATGATGCTTCTTGCTTACGATGTAATATCGCATGATACTTATAGAAAATTGTTTCATTGGGCTTATTTAAACTTAATACCGTCTATTATGTCTATCGTTCATTTCATAATATACACTGGTGTAGGTATTAAAATTCGCATACGCATCTTGAGTTCAATTACAAATTTATTTTGTACATGCAGATTACCAAATAAACAGCAAACTTAATGCATTAACAACCTTAAAACTTAAACTAAGTTTTAGACCAAATTCTATTTTAGCACTCAGTGGTTAAAACTAAAAGTTTTTTCTTAAAAATAGAAACTTAGTTTTAAAATTATATTCGCTTTAGGTCATGTAAGAAAATAGTAGTTATTTTGAAAGATTTGTGAAATTGAGTATAAGATAGGAGTCAGTGGATAGATATATTTTGGGGGAAGGATCCATTTCATGTGTACCATCACATCAATAAAACCTAGAAAATGGAATTCATTTTGTCTACTACGAAGAATTGCCTTCCTTCTTCAGTCCTAAACCTCAAAACTGGAAAACATACCATTTACCAAATAACAATAGTATAATACTACGAATAGGAAGGAAGGAAAACAGTCAAAACACTTTCATTCCTTTATCTTACTAAATCATCTTCATAAATTATAAGCTTTATTCTCTAAATTCCTTTACCTTTATTTTATAAATACCATAAATGTGTAATTAAAAAAAATTTAAAAGCTAATTCAAAATTCATTAACAGGATCAACGATTCATTTCACCTTTTATTCAACTCTTTTAATGTTTCACTTTTAATTTCTGCCACACCCATTTTTAAAAAAATCAATAAAATTATAATTATAGACAAAATATTTAATATTGTTTTAAGTAGAATATGTCGTATACACTGTTGGAAAAAATAAGAGAAACTCAAAACTATACAAACAACTGGAGAAAGTAATAAAAATTCATGGCTAATGATTTTCAAATGTTTTGAGAAGAATTAGAAGAAATAAACCGTACAATAGTTAGTTTTATGCAAACCGACGAAGGTTAGTTTTAAGGTATAGCTTGTTGAGCATAGTCGTCTCTAGTACTTTCACAAGTGAAAATCGTCTCAACTACTTTCACTAGTGAGAATTGTCTTTGCTACTTTCACTAGTGAAAATAGTCATTACTATTCTCAGTAGTGAAAATAGTAGTAAAGTAGTGAATTCGTGAAAGTAGAAGTGAAAAATTGAACAATTTTGCTTGGGCCCTTAGGAGAAGTCCCTTAAGGACTGCTCCGATTTTGCTCATTTTTGAACTTGATCTCAGTTATGACCTCAAATGCTTATATACCAAGTTTCGTTAACATCCGTTAACTCGTTCTCGAGTTATCGTGCTAACAGACGGACGGACGGACAGACGGACGGACTTTTAGATTACATATACCTCCTTCGTCGGTTAATAAATGCGAAAAAAGAGAAAGCAACTTCAGTTTTCTTTGACACGATTCTTCTGTTATAGTTTACCTATTTCACTTTCTTTTCTTTCCAAGAAATAAAACAAAGGCCTTCTCCCAAGATCCGAAAGAACCTGTTAAGTTCTTAAATTTAAGTTCTTAAATATTTAAGCTTTAACTCCACCCCTTTTAAGAATTTCTCTCCATTTCTAAGTTAGAAAATCTAAAGTCTAATATTTCTCTCCATGGAACTGCACGTTAATAATTTTTAAATATATTCATGTTTCCCAAATGATGGATTGCGCATTAATATAAGGGTTTAATATTAGAGGAAACAGCTCCTGTTTTTTTGGAATAAAAAGAGTATTAATACACCTTTAATACTATTATTACTTATATTGTTAAAGTTCAATTTAAAATAAATAAAAGGTCTTTGACCATACGTAACATATTTTTAAACACGTCAAATACTTTCTGCATTTTTGCATCATGAGTACAACCAATTCGCACAAAATGAGCACAACACTGATTATAATACAGTAGAAATATATTACAAAGCTTGTAATTATGTTTGAATTCAAGCCCAACGGAGAAGGAATTCTATTTAAGTAGCTTTGTTTTGTTGCGTTTATTAACACCTTTTCTTCATTTGTTGGATTGTACATTTTACACCATTTTTCAATTATTTTAAAAATTCCAATTGACATTAATCTCTGCATTCCCTTATATAAATCCTTGTGGAACTTATTATTTAACGTAAGAATGATGAGTGATTTCCATTCCATTGCTAAAGTATTTTTTCCCTTTTTAAGTGATGAAAGTTTTTTACCTTTGCTGTTTGCGTAATTTATAATCGCATCTAATTTATTATCATTGTCGATATAACCAATTCTATCGCAAGTTGATAGAAATTCAATCACTTGCTTGAAATTAAAGGGCTCACCCATATACCGCACTGGAGCATGAAGCAAAAGGGCATTTTGAAAAGGTAGGTAATATTTTTTGTTGTGAATTGTGTTGTTTACTTTTGAAAAAATCCCAGCAAGTGGATCTACACAAAAGTCTCTAATTTCCCAGGAATACTTTGTTAAAATATTGATATAAGTTGTGTTTTTTAAATTTTCTGTCATATTGTGAATGTTAACTCGTTTTAAGTCTGATACTATTTTAGTAATATCCTTATCACACTTTTGTTTGTAGTTCGGCAACTGTGGAAACGAATCAAGTATTGCATCATGGGAATAGTTTTTTGAAAATCCTAAGAAAGGAGAAAATGTATTACAAATTCCGTAAATGATATCCCAATCGTCTTCAAAACAATGATACTGATATAGTTTTCTAAATCTTTTGAATGCATATCCATATTCCTCATCAAAACTAATAAATTGAAAAACGTCATCGTAAAATTCTCGTGAAAATAAAAACACAAATCCTACTGTTTGAGCGACAGAATTCCATTTTGGTATAATTGGGATTGGTGATGTTAACTCTGATACAAAGCATCCTCGGTATGCGTTGACAAGTGTCACAACAGCAACTA
>JAQGCN010001023.1:0-12265 GCA_034699725.1 Friesea truncata | reverse complement strand
ATTCAAAATTATAAAATCAAAGTCATAATTTGGAATTTTACTTCAGTATAAAAATTATTAAAAACTTTATCCATAATTGGGATTTGAACATGAAGCACCGGATGATAGGTATAGAAGCTAACAGGTATTCACCCCCACAATGTCAGGCGTACCTCCAGTTTCTTAAACGATTATAAGAAAGCATTTATAAGGTTTAAGCATAACAGACGTAACATTTTCAAATTTAACTAAATCATATATTAATTTATTCATGCCTTAATTGTTACATGAAGCAAATATCGAAATTTCGAAATTGATGGTACAGCTACAACAGAATATATGATGACATTTTCCAATATTCTTGAGGAAAATATAATAGTAATGATGATAACTTTCGTCGATGATAAATTGTATACACATGCTACAATCTTAGAAATCTTTCGACTGACTCTCATAATCCCAGTACCCTTTGGTCGTTTAGTCAAATCATTAATATAATTGTACTATTCTTATTTAAAATTATGTATTACATAAAATAATTTCGAATCAACAATTATTTAATTATAAAAATAAATTAATTATTTCAAATATCACAACTAGGGTAAAGGCACCATTAAAAGAATAAAAGGAAGAAATAAAACTTAAAATATTAGTAACTTGTGTTTGTATAATTAATAGTTCATAAAATCAGCTTTTAAAAGATAAGGTTCAGTGAAGAGTTGAACAGTTAAAAGACGAATTAATTTATCATATGATGAAAGTGTATTGGAAGAATCACGAATAAAAACCAATGCTGATTCAATACATTCAACCAATTCCGAATAGGAACGATTTTGTTTCAATTCTTCTAATTTTCCTAAACTGGATTCCAATTCTCCGTGTTGTTTTACCTCATTTCTAAAATATTTAAAATCATTTTAAAAACTTAAATTCATAGATTTTGTTTATTTTACTTTTTAGGTGAAGATGAAGAAGGATGATCTTCCACTTTATTATCTAATCGAACAGGTGCATTTACAGGTAATTGTCCCATTAGAAATACACTCAAACATCTTGCAAAAAGTCTACCCCTGATTTAAAAATGAATTAAATTAATTTATAATTAATATATAATTTACATTGATTTTATAAATTAATGTAAAATATTTTTACCTGACAGTAAGAAGTGAAGCTTTTGTAAGACCAAGTACACCCAATAATACCCATCCTTGTTTATCATCTCCAACAGTTACTAAATGTAGTGCAAGACCATTGAGAAATTTCTTAACAGCTTTCTCCAAATTCCCTCCAATATGATTATGACTCTCAATTGATAAACCAATTGATATTTGTATAAAAAATCCATAAATTAATGGAAGTACTCCTTCGTTTGATTCTCTGTTAAAAATAAAATAAAATATGAATGTAATTTTACGAATATTAATTAAAATATAAATTATAATTACTTTGGTTTAATATTTTTTAGTATTTCAGTTAGAGATGAAATTGATTGTAATCCTCCATACGTATAAAAGTGAATCCTTTTTTGTAAAAGAAGGAAAAGAACAAGAAAATGTCCATCTTTAGATGCAATTTCTAAATATTGATTTTGTTCTGGATGTTCGTTAACTACTACAAACTCTTCAATTTCCTTCCATGATGTTCCTAAAATATAATTAAGTTATAAATATAACTAATATAGTAATTATTAATGTGTATACCTGTATGACGGAATATGAGTGGAATAGCAGTTTCAATGAGTGGTATTGTAATATATGGTGGAACTTTTGAAGTAAATGAAATAAATATTATTTCATAAATAATTCCAATAGGAATATCCTTATTTAATCCAAACCAAACAATAACAGCATTCCTTGTAACTATTCCCAAATCATGATTTGATATTAAACCAATCACTTCCTTTAGATTCATTCCAAAATCTAAACGTTCTTGATCTATAAAATATTAATTATTAAGCTAATATCTCACATCGCTTTTTCACCCGGTGAATCCGTTCCGTGACGGAAAAACGTGTTGTTACGAGATGTTTTTCACGGAACTGATCTCACTTCGCCGCGGTTTTGGCGAAGAGAATTTGGAGCCGTGAATCCGTCCGGTGAAAAAGACCTTCTTTTCACGGAACGGGCTCCGTAACAGGAGGTACCTTCTTTCACGCGACGGGAATGGATCGTCTCGTGAAACTTCATTGAATGGGGGAAATTGAGGCAAGAAAAAAGCGGAATTTTTAAAAATAATTAATTCCCGGAGGTGGATTCACTGAACGAAAGTGAGATGCGCGAAGAGAACGCTTCCAGTGAATGACCTTTCCCTGCACTGATTTCACCGACGGGAATCGCTACATTCACAGCGCCCTGCACTTGCGAATTCCCCGAACGATTCACCCTGCCGTAAAAAGCGAAGTGAGATATTGCCTTTATATTTTAAAAACAAATATAAATTAATTATATCAATTGAACATACTTTCTTCCTGAGCTGCAAATAAAATATCATCTAAAATAGACTGAATTCCTTTTTCAAAACTCTGTGAATGTGTTTGCATAAGTGATTTATATTTTGTTGATGTTGAAAGTAGGAGTCGTACATAAGTACGTACAAATAGATATCTCTTTCTGTTTAAATCTGTTTTCATTGGTCCTTTTAAAGAAGAACGTCGTGATTGTGGTTGATCGTTAGACGGAGTTGTACGTGTTGAATATCCAGAAGCAATTCGAAGTAATCTAAAAAAATACTTAACTTAAATATATAAATTAAATATAATTTATAATATTACTGGAAGGAAGCTTTGTCAAGATGATGAATAATATCCAATGATAAAACAACACGTGGATCAATACTCATAACAAACCAATTGAGGACAGGTTCTAATGAATTAGATTGTATAAATTCCCAATTAAGTCCTTGAACAATTTGCATAACTCCAATCCAAGTTGGTGACTGTAAAATATTAAAAAGTAAGGAACATTATTAAATTTATTCTATTCATAAATAGTTAATTTTATACTTCTCTAGCCACAATATCCGTAGCCAAATGTACAGTCAAATTAAGAAGCATGGCACGACATTTATTCTTTACACTCGAAGTAGCTCCATTTATTTGACTAACCCATTCTGACCAATTAATCTGAGCAAATATTACACCCATGAGATTATGACATGCTGGCAAATACTTCTCAATCACCTAAATAATAAAACAATATTTAAATTACTATACTCTTGAATGTATTCTATTCTGTATTACTTTGTTCATTAATTCCATATCTCCTAAAGTTGGCCAAAAGAGTGTCCATGGTATACTTATAAAACAATTATTAACTACTGATATAACATGATCTTTTACTGTTCCATGAGCATAATTCTCAGCATAAAAATTCCATAAATGAGAAAATAAAGTTGGACTACCTAAAATTAATAAAAAAAACATTGGATTTATTATGTTAAAAAACAAAAACATACCAGGAAGTGTTTCTGCCAAGAATAAAACAGTATCAGTAAAATCATTCATAAAAAGAGCTCCACAATTTGTATCAGCAGCAATCCAAGGTTGTAGTAGACTTGAACTATCAAAATTCATTTGTTGAATCCATTGAGCACAATCCTGTTGTACTATTCTTTGGTCGTATGGTAATATCCATGGTGTATAAATATCTCGTAGAAATGGCCAAATTGCTTCAACAACTATAAAAAAACATAATACATTTTATTAATATATTAATATAATTTATTTAATTTTATATTTACTCTGTTTGGATATAATTCCTTTGGAATTTTTAAGAGAAGAAGATATGAATGAATATGAGATCATTTGTATGAAACATGAAATAACTTGAACATAATTTCTATACTTGGGATACAATCCATAAATTCCATAAGCTAATCTCTCTTTTTTAAAATGTGTAGCTAAAAGAATTCCTGTTTCCTTTAACTGAAACGGTAAGAAAATATTAAAATATTAATTAAAATAATAAATTCAATATTTATAATACCTCTTGGAATTGTAAAGTTTCAACTTCAATTGAAAATCTTTTTAATTCTCTTTTTCTTAAAAATGGATCCATATCCAATGAAAATTTAACAGAATCTCTGCTGAGTGCATTAAAGAAATCATACCACAAATCCAATGGTACAATATTTTTTTCACTGTCTTCAAGGAGTAGATTCAGTATTTCACCATAATGTTGTGGAAAATCGTATAAAAGCATAGTTTTTAAGTGATTTCGATGTCTACCTCTCACCATTGGATTTCCTTTATCAATTTCTTTGTTTCCACCATCATTTAGTAGAGCTTTCCACATAAGGGATATTAATTGAGATCTCTCAATTAATCTTGGTTTTCTCTTTTTTAACCATCCAATTAAATCAAGCTATAAAAATTAAATTAAATAAATTATTTTTAAATTATTTTTTTTAAATTTAAAGTAAACCTTTGAAAGTATGACAAAAGCCAAATCTCCATCACGATCAGGGATATTGATAACATCTTCGTATATTTGAATAAGGGATTCTGTTGATGTTTGTAGTAGATTCATGTGTGGTGTTAATGTTCCAACAAGTCTTGGATTTTGTATACAAGTTGATACTAATTCTTTACATTGATTTGGATCGTTTTCAACAAATTCATGTCCAAGGACTTCAATAAATGATGAAAATAATTGTCGAGTTGGTGGATAAAAATTTGTTTCATCTCCAAAATCCTTCACAATCAAATAAAATAGTTCCAATCCAATATTTTGTACTTTATCCTGTTCATCACAATTTGAAAGAAGATTACGATGGAACAAGACTAGATTTCTAAAATATTAAAAAATAAGAATTTATATATTTTATTTGATTATTAATTTTGTTATTCTTACGTAATGAATTCTTCAATAAAAACAGCAGCTACAGGAATTGATTCCAATGGTGATTTTGTAAGATATTCACTAATTAAATTATGATAATCTGTTCGATTTTGATGAATAATATGTCCAATACGCTCATTTAATCTTGCTTCGCTAAACTGAAAAATAAATAATTAATATATATTTTCTTATAATTTAATTAATTGTATTTAAAACTGAATTTACTTTAAAGATGACATGACCTGGACCTGAGCAACTTGACATTCGTTTTCCCGAAGTACATTCAACGTTGACTAGGGATTCACTTTCACAAATTGTGTAAAGATCCGGTAAATGTTCCAAATAAGTACAATCTAATGCTGTTTGTTTTGATATTTGCAATGAAAATCCTCTGTAAAATACAATCAAACTGAAGTAGGTTAAAAATATAGTAAAAATGTAATAAAATATTTACTGAGCGAATTGAATAAGTTGTGAGAAATGATCTCTGAGTCCAGTAGTCATAGCCTGAGTGTCTATGAACATTTGTGATGTGAAATTAGGAATAATTTGTATAAATGTTGGAACAGGTGGTGGTTGAATTGGTGTATCATAAGCATTAAGTCGTTTTAAAAATTCATCTCGTCGTGTTTCTGGAGTAGAAGTCCAAGTTGGAGGTCGTTGAAGTTTTCGTGGTTGGTTCCAGGATATTCGATGTATAAGAGTTAGATAATTATGGGTTGAAGATTTTTTACATTTTTGAATTTCTTCATAATCAATATATTCACTCCAATCCGCCTTCAATCAAATTCAATATTTTTGTTTTTAAATTAATAATTGTAATTATAACTTACAAAATCTCCTTCAAGTAAAGTATGAAGTTCTACTGGAAGACATTGAGGAGGTAGAGCAGGGACGTAGAGTGAATCTTGGTGATATCTTGGATCCTAAATAATTTTATTATTAATTTTATTCTAGTTTTAATATTTAAAAGTTTAAAATTACCTCAATCCAAAGAGCCATTCCATTCACCAATCTAAAAAATATAAATATTAAAAAATATAAAATATATTTATATAAACTATTCTATTGTTTAATTTAAATTTACGTATAATATTTTTTATAATGTTCCAAAAGATAAGTTTTATTTTCAGGACTTTCATCTTCATTTGAATTATTTTCATTTTCAAGATTGTTTATTTCATTCGTGTAGAATTCAAGTGTTTCATGTAGTCGTTTTTTAAGTTTTTTTTGAAATCCTGTATTTATAATCCCTTCAAAGAATCTTTCACCAATTCCACCTCCCACATCACTTTTTTAAATAAATTAAATAAAATTAACTTAAATAAAATATTTTTGATTTATTATTTACCCGGATAAAGATCGATGGAAATATTTAATGAAGAATTTTTGCCAGAATATGATAAGTAGTGGATGAGTAAATGATAAATCAAGGGCATGTTGAGCCCAACGATAAATTGTTAAATAATTACTTGTTGTAGAATACTTTGATGAATTACATGCTTTCTATAAAAAATTAAAAAATAATGATAAATTAATTAAATAAAAATATTAAAAATTGTTTAACCTTTATAGAATTTTCCAATGTATTTTTAGGATTAGTAAGTGATTTAGTTAAAGATTTCCAAAATCCAGTTTCAGTCTCTAAAGTTGACTCAATAGTTAAAATAAAGTATACAAAATATGGTATTTGATAGTATGAATTATTTGTTAGAATTGTTGTAGCACTGTATGACCAATTGAATAAAAATGAAACAATCCCGGTGGAATTTTGCACTGGTATTTCCTATAGAATACAAAAAGAATCAAATAAAAGTTATTAATAATTTGAATGTATTGAAATTTACCTTATACATTGTATAAAAATATTGATAGAAAAACTGTCTTAAATTTTCATCTTCAAATGAAAAACGAGCTAAAACGTCAAGTAGATACAAAATATTTAGATTTTTATTCCATCCTTGGATTTTAGTAAGCAAATCAAGCCATAATGAAATGAGTCGTGTTGTAGTTGTACTAAATCTAAAATAAATTAAATATAAATATTTGTTTATAGAAAATAAAATAAATTTTTACCTTTTATGTTGATGAAGTTGAGTTTGAATCATTTCTCCAAACATTTTAGTAAATAATCCAGGAAATTCCGTTGTAATTAAACTCTTTGCCATTCTTACGTATGTCATATCAGCATTAAGTAATCCACTTAAAATATTTCTAAATCTATTAAAAACAGTATATAAATAAATTAAATTAATAAAAATTATAAATATTACTTTTCACAGGATAGGATGGATTCCTTTGAAGAAGTAAATAATGGAATAATGTAAAAAAGTAAATGAATAACAGTTTCAAAATTAGAATTTTGAATTAATATTTCAAGTATTTGAAATCCTTGTGTACAAATAATTGGTAATGAATGACCAATTGGTGTTAAAAGAAGTGAAACTGCACATGCTACTGGATTCTTTTCATCTAAAGCCTTCTTTAATATTTCCAATTGACTGTGACTATCAAAATTAGGTAAACTCTGTAATTAAATAAAATAAAACACATTATTATAAATACAAAAAATGTAATAAAGTATATATTACGGATAAAATATTTTGAATTTGTATTGGATTTGATTTATTCCAATCAAATCCATGAAGATGGATTCTTTTAATAATTTCCCAAGTCCATGATGTAAAATCTGGATTTTTTGTTACCCAAGAAGATATTTGTTTAACACTTTCTGAAATCATATTTTGTGGTCTCTCCCATTTAAAATGAGCTTCAACAACAAGGAGTCCAATCTATAAATTAAATTAAGTAATATATTAATGATTTTGTGTTTTTAGTGTATAAATTACTTGAGAATGTATTTCATAAGGTAGAAAAAGTGATTCAGTATCTCCAAAATCCCAATTCATTGATTGAATTATAAATCTAGCTAATTGATTTTCAAGTGAGAAAGTATTAAAATTAAGAATCCAATTAGATAGTAATTGAAGATCCTCTACTGAAGGTTTCCAACCATCAAATGCCAATTCTTTTACAAGATACAAAGATAACTAAAATAAATTAAAATTAATTGTATGTAAATATTTTATAATATTTTATAATTTACCTTATCTAATACATCCATTTTTTGTTTGATTGTTTGAAGTAAATTAGAAATAACAGAAGGATAATGACTTAAATTTCCAAGTAAATCTCGTACATTCTTTGAACAAGTGTCTCTTGTAACTCTTAAAAAACCAATCTAAAAAATAAAAACTCATTATTTGATATTACATTTTTAAAAGTATTATACTTGTGTACAACCTGAAATAGATGAAATGTAACAACTTTAACAAATTGATTTTCTTTTCCATGTCTTGCAAGTGCCATGTTAGATATTGTAGTAAGAGCATAATAAACATTTTCTTCACTCATAACAATTAATTCATTTTCAAATTCAGTTGAAATTTCAGGATTTGGTCCAGAAGGAGTTGATCTTGTAATTAATCCATAAATTTCCCAAAGCATTCCACATGAAACCAAATGATAAGGTACAGAAGCTAAAAATTGAAATGTTCCTACATTTTTTCCAGTCATAAGAACACTAATGGCCTCATATAAGAAAATATCATATTCATTAAACACTAAACTACTTCTCGATCCTCCACTTTCTATAAATATTTCAACTTTATCAGTAACATATTGGATTGTATGTAGGATTAATCGACCAATTAATTTCACAAGTTGACGATATCTAAATAAAAACATAAGAAGATTAATAATTCATATACTATTACTATAAATTATTTAATTTTTACCTGTCAGTGTAATACGTAGTCAATCCATTTCCAAATATTTCAATCAATTGATATCCAAATGAAATAAGTTTAAGTACAGAATGTTCTGAACACAATTTTAAATCAATTTTATCTTCTCCTTCTTGAGTGTAGATTAAAAGAACTCTTCGAAATATTTTATCAAATGGAACCTAAATTACAAATTACAAATTACAAAATATTTTATTCACATAAAAATTAATAATGCAATTACTTGTTGTAGTAGAGCAATTAAATCCCTTTCTTTGAAAAAAGGAATTTCTTCATCTCCATTATCATCATCTCCATCAGAATCTACAAGAACCCATTGATGTGTAGTATCAAGAGGAAGTGGTTGTATAGCAGTTTTAATTGCTATTTTAAATTGACTTAAAAGTTGATTTCTTTTAGGAATAGAACTAAGGATTGTAGATAGGAGATTAAGTGAATAATCCAAATGAAGATGAGTAAATGTTGTTGAATATTCAGAAGGATTTGATGGAATTGGAATTGGTGGAACTTGTACTAATGATGCACCAAATTTACCAACGAATTTTGGAGGTAATCTTAATACATGATTTAATATAAAAATATGATCTTCAATAGTAGCAATTCTAAGTAATAGACCACTACATTTTTTAATCCATTCTTCACAGTCATTGATAAAAGATTGATGAAGGAGTGGTTTACGAATGAAATGGAAGAATACTGTTATTGATCTTCGAAGAAGTCCTGCAAATCCTCGTATGTCTTGTGTTGGATATCCTGTTGTGTAACTTTGTATTTGAAAATTCTCAAGATTAAAATTTCCAAATGATTTAAATAGAAAATGTTCAATTTGTGTTTTAGAAAGTTGTACAGAATAAGTAAAAAGTGAAAATGAATCTTTGATGAGTTCTTTGATATCTTTGAGTGTTCGATTGAGTTGATTAAAAGTTGTTTGATTTAATTCTGCAGTGTGGACTTTATATAATGCTGTTAATGTATTTCCATCATCACAAGTTGTATTTTGAGATAATTGTTTAACAGATAGAGTCCATACACGTTTTTCAAATTCATCACAACTTTCTTTAAGTGATGATAGGGATTTCTCAGATCCAGTTAGATTATTATAAGCTCTGAGGTAGTTTGATAGTAGTTCAAATAATTCAAACCCATCACAAGCCGGTTGAAGTGAATCCAAGAATTGATTGATGTAAGTTGTATTATTTTCAAGTAAGTAATTATTGTATAGTGATTTAATATTTGTCCTATGACTAGGTGTCTCCTCTGAATTAAATACGTCAATTTCTTCAAAGTGAGACTCAAGAAGAGGTTGAGGTGTTGTTGTTGATATTGTTTGGAATGATGATGGAATACTTATTAAATCTCCAGATTCAAAATTTGTTGTTGGTGCTGTGGCTAGAATTGCTTCTTCACATTCATCAACATCAGTTGGAGTTTCAACTTCTTCCCAGCTAACATTTGGAGTATGAAGTTTGAGTGTGGGATGAAGTTGAGTTTCATCAGATTGAGATGGTATTAATGGAGATTGGGATACTTGAACTTGAATAGTACTTGAAAGTGAAGAACTTGGTATTTGTCGTGTATCACTCAATTTTAATTCGTTTGTTAAGCCTTCCTCAGCAGACGATGATACAGGAACTTCTTGAGTTTCTTGAAACTCATGAAATGATGGTATGCTGGGGATATCTGTACTTATACTAACCTCTTCTACGGTATTTTCAGTAGTCTATATAAACAGACACAATATTTAATTTTTATCTTTTTGCAATATGACACTATGAAAAATACTAAACTTACTTTAGACTTTCGTTTCGACTTTTTCCTAACCTTTGGAACTTCTTCCATCCTTTAAATTTCATCTAAGTAATTAATTTTTAATGTTTTAAACGACATATCAAAATAAAGAATTTTATTTAATTAAAATCAAATGTTACTTACCAAATTTTTAATACAATTCAATTGAAACAGAATTTCTTTTTAATATTTCGTTTTTTAGTTAATTTTTTTGAAAATTTAGTTTTAGTTTAAGAACTAATCTCAAATTAATATTAATACCCAAATGAAATCAGCTGTTTTTGTAATTTAAAAATATAAAGTTGTTTTTGTTTTGTTTTTCATGTGCGAAGGAAGTTAGCAGGAAACGAAAAGAATGTGTTTTGTGTATAAAACAAAAATAAATTAAATTAATTAAATTATGTTAAATTTTGGTAGTAATATTATGATTTTACATAATGAGATATCGTACTTTATTATAATATTATAATTACCATTTAAAAACATTAGTATTGACTTAAGCGTATTAGATAAGGAGTATAAATATAAAATATTTGAGATTGAAATATAAACCACGAGATGGTATTGAGTGAGTTAGCGGAAAAAGAGAAAAAATTATTTTGTTTACAAAATGAGATAAATTAAATTAATTAAATTCTGTTAGTTTTTGATAGTAATATTATGATTTTACATCATGAGATATCGTACTTTATTAAAATATTCCAATTACCATTTAAAAATATTAGTATACATTTAAGCGTATTAAATAAGGAGTATAAATATAAAATATTTGAGAATAAAGAGATTAAAATATAAACCAGTAGATGGTATTGAGTGAGTTGTATCCTAATATAAGGGAATATATTGTATAATATTAATATTAGTATAGTTGCGTGTTAAGTTGTGTCTGTATTCTTTATGTAGTTTTTATAACTAGACAGTTATCAATAAAGCCGAATTTTCAACAGGGGATCATTTTCTCACGCAATACATGTCAAGATCTATTAAAAATTCTTATAATATTCTTAAATAATAGTAAACGTATATTACAATTTATAATATATATATACTAATTCCTTATTACAAGTAAAGTGTCTAAATTATAAAATAGTGTATGAGATTGAAGTAGGAGATGAGTGGATAATTAACTAATAATACACTAATATCTTTTTTACTACAACAACATCATACAACGTATCTTACTCAATTCAACTCATCATACTTAAATTTTACACTTACAAAATAAAACAAAAATTTATTATAACATTAAAATCAAATTAAGGTCATTTATGACTATAATTCATACTATAAAAAACAAACAAATGTGTAAAAATATTAAATTCTTAATTTGTTTAATTTTGTAAGAATAAATTTAAAATTATTATTGATTGAAATTATGAATATTGTGATGTATATTAAATTAATATTGAATTGAATTTAATGATGTTTTATGTATATTATCTATCTCTATAAAAGAATTAGTGTTTCTGTGCACGGGGGCGGGGAGTGGGGGGGGGGAACGACTAACATTTGGTTTTTCTTCCCACCACCCATACCACTCAAAACCAAAACAACACAACACACATGCATTTCTCCCTCTACTCAACTGCGCAAGAGGGAAGTATTTTTTCGTCATCATCATCATCCTTTCTTTCACTCCACATTTGAGAGTTGCCCAAAGAGCATCTCAGCTTTTCTTTGATTTTATTTGTTGATTTTGATTTTATTTGTTGGTTTTGATTTTATTTTTTTGTTAATTTGATTAATTTAACGTTAAAGTTAATTAAAGTTTGTATACATTTAAAGTTTGTTTATATTTAAAGTTTGTTTATATTTAAAGTTTGTATATATTTAAAGTTTTTGTATATAATTTTA
>JAQGCN010001022.1:0-12270 GCA_034699725.1 Friesea truncata | reverse complement strand
CAACCACGTGGAAGCCACGGGGGACCAAGGTCATGCTGACGTCATTTCCTGTGTATGAGCTGGACTACCCCTTTACTAGTGGTCTCCTCACTTCTTCTGTCTTCGACTCTGAGAAAGCGAGGAGGAATTTTTACTTTAATTTTGATTTTAATAGCTTAAATCAGGATTTTAGAGTTGAAGCCTAATCGATATTTGATGAATTAGTTACGTTGAAAAATTGATTAAGGGATAGGGCGAAATTACATATCAAGGAAAGACGAAACGTAAAACACATTTATGGAGACGTAGCATTCGTAAAATGGTTCATTTAATTACTGCTATTATGTCACAACACCCCTGCCCAGCCCAATATCCAAAATTTTCTGAGTTCTACCTCCGTGATTTTAAGTTAAAGAAGTAATTTACGAATTACGATACGAGAGTATTTGGTAGAAGCCCAGTGTAAGGAAGGACAAACCTATCTCTTTAGCCAGGCAGAGAAAAACCCTATCTTATTCATAATTAATAACGACAGTGTATCCGGCTGTGGAGTGGGGGCAAAATACACACAAAAGAGAGGGATTTTACTCTTCCTCTTTTACGAGAATGAACAAGGTGGTCTTTGACCTAAAATTGTGTTGGGTTTTCTGACAAAACCACAAAATCTGGAGATGCAGTGAGTTTAGAAAGATTGTTTTTTATCGGAAAATATTTAGCAAAATTAACTTTTCAGAAAACCCCACCTCCCCACCTCACTCCCCAGCCAGATAGCGAGGACCTTCCGTTCCAAATCCATTCTTAGAATAGAAGGTAGAGGGATGGACTGAAAAATACATGAGCATTACCTTGTTCGTTTATTAACCAAATATTATTATTGTAAATGACTGCAAGTTACGCAAATAAAATAAGACACGAAATAAATTAATATGAATAAAATTGTAATAAAGTTTAAAAATTATAAGTAAAAGTTAAACCAGCAAAAATTTTAAAAATAAATTCAAATTTTAGACTTTTGGCTTATAACAATGAGTTCAAAATTAATGATCAATTTAAAACTTATAATTTATGTCACGCATGAAATTTAATTTGGTTTTGTTTACAATGAACACATTTAGTTTCATAATTTTAGTTTTATAAATAAAATCTGCAAGCCCGTCGAGTAATAACTTGAATCCACCCTTGACCTCTATATTTCCGGTTTGTTTTTTATTCCCACTTCCCTCGCCGGAAACCGGAAATCTCGAGATCGAGGGTTAAAGAGTCAAGTTTTTACTCGACGGGCTTGAAAAGGCTAGTCAAAGTAAATTTTTTCGTGTGTGAAAATTAAATTAAAATTAAAGTGTTTGCGACTTCTTTTGTCTGAAATATTTTGAAATCTGCCACTCGATTGTCGAGTGAGCGGATGAGAAAAGTGAAGCTGGGGTGTACTTCAGAGTTTCCTTTCGTTATTCTTAATGAGAATTTATTTATCCCCTAATTGGGCCTGGAGAAACTGTTCTGCCCATGCATGCTCTCTCCCCCATTTCATTCCACTAACCAAACTCCCTCACCCCTCTCACTTGAGGAAGCCAGGTTAGGTACATACCTGATGAAGGGTTCAAAAAATACAAATCGTCTCTTTTTTCCTGAACCGATCTCAGGGACTACTAGAAGCCATGATTAAAATTCAGAAACAAGACTCTCTTTCACTTACAACAACGCAAGTTGTGTTGCGAAGTGATTACAACAGACAGAAGTTTTATTCTAGTTCAAACAATAAGTTACTTCAGGTAAAAGTTAATTCTACTATTCATCCTTTGTACTCCTTTAATTTTGATTTTGTTTTAGATTGGAACAATTGTAATAATATGTATCCAAATAGCTTGCTTTTGAAATTGAGTCAACACTCGTTATAGGTATTAAGTAACTACGCTGGAAATTGTGAAGCATAAAGTCGAAAGAAAACGATACGGTATTGAAAACAACATTAAGTAAAAGAATTACTACAATTAATAATCTTTTTTTATTGTTTTATTGACAGTTTAGCATAAACAAGAAGAAAATGACACTAATTGATGATCATTTTTCATCTTATAACTGGGACTGGAAACCAGGATGAAACATTTCAACAATGAAATCTGCGTGGTGTATAGTTCTAACACTACTCTCTTCTCATCCGCAGACTCAACAATCAAACGCAGATTGATTACTCACAAGGTAGTAAAACAATAACGACGTAGCATAGTTAACTATAATATCAGAAAAAATGAATGATTTTGAAAGTAGAACTGGTTTTTCTAAAAACCTTATAGGCGATCTCTCTAATACATTAAATGCATTTAACTGCTTTTATATTTATAACTAGCCTTAAGGCTCGCTACGCTCGCCGAGGCTATCCCTACGGGGTCATTTTCCATGGTGGTAATTGCGTGCTGGTTGTAGTAATAATTTAATTATAAATTATTTATTACCTTTTAATTTCAAAAACTAATGAACCATATGACCTAAGAAGGTCATTAATGTGTCAAATTAAAGGTAATAATGTTAAATATAATTTATAAAAAAATTAATTAATCATAGTATTTAATCTTAATCCAATCCCAACCATGGGCAAAAACTAATCCAAATCCTAAATCCCAATCCAAAATTTATAAAATTAATCCTTGTTCTTAATCCAGGTCCCCATTAATCACGGAACCCTGGATTGGACTGTTCTACAGTAAGGTACCCCAAAGCGAGACAAATTGCGTCATCTCAAACCACTGCACTGTAATGTTTAGAGTAAATGTAACAAGAACATTAAAAAAGAGTAAAACTAAATGAGTAAGTGAGTTAAGAAAACTATTTAGTTAATTTCAAGGTAACGAGGCGGGGCTTATTTTGAATTAAACCAATCATAACGAGTCTCGCTTTGGGGTACCTTACTGTACTCGTCTGTTGAACAGTTTAATTTAAAAAAAGTTTTGACGTTTTGCAAAAAACTACTGGTTGTAAATAGGGTGCTGGTAACAATATAATGTACTAGCCTTAAGGCTCGCTACACTCGCCCAGGCTAGCCCGCAGGGCACCTTGCACTAGTGATAATTACGTGCTGGTTACAGCTGTGTTCTGGTAACAGTAAAAAGTTTTCAAGTTACATCCCGACTGGTAACTTCTATCTTATTAATGGCTCAATCAACCCGCTAACTATTCACTTTGTTCTGTATTCATTCATAAATAACTTGAAAGAGAATTTCAAACTCTTCGTTTTTAATTTATTGTGATGAGTTTAAGTGGTAAGGGGTGTGGGAGGAGAAGTATTGTTATGTAAAAACACATCCATATGGAAGAATATTTTTCACCTTAACCGACTAAATTCTGTCCGCTCACTTTAAATTGAAATTCCACATTATGGCTAACTCAAAAATAAACCCATATGTTACAATGCAAATTTAATACATTTTGTTTGGTAAGACTTAATCCGCCAAATTTAATTCGGTGATTTTTAATCAGGATTAATTAATCCCTAATCAGGGAATATTTTCGAGTATTTAATCTTAATCCAATCCCATTCTCGGGCAAAAATTAGTCCAAATTCTTAATCCCAATCCAAAATTTAAAAAGTTAATCCCTGATCTTAATCCTTAATCCAGGAGCCCATTAATCACGGAACTCTGGCGTATTACACTGTTCTGCTCGCCTGTCGAACACTGTAATTTAGAAAAGCTTTAGCGTTTTGCAAAAAAACTACTGGTTGTAATTGCATGCTGGTAACAATATGTAGTCTTAATAAATAAATTAGGTTAATTGACTTTAGGCTTTATGCCAAAGTTAATTGACGCTGTATCAAAGGGAGGTTAGGAAGAATACGTGCATAAAGTGTAAGACTCTATGAAGAAGAAGAGTAACGCCCGCTCCTAAGTCCGTTCAGTTCTCATTCCGTTCTCGTTCCCTTCTCTTTTGGAATAGAAAAATTCCTATTCCCAAAAGAGAACGGAACGAGAAGAGAAAGAGAACACTCTGGATAAAACTAGGGTTTCTCGTAAGGGGCCGCATCGGAGAAGAGAACGGAGGAATGAGAACCGAATGAGAACTGAACGGACTTAGGAGCCGGCGTAAGGAAAGGAATCTCTTTTATGATTTCAGTTTTTTCTGCTAGTTTTTTAATTTCGTCAAGCCACTTTGTACACAAAGTAAGTTGGAAAAAGTATTAAAAGTGATTTCTCCTCAAAACAAATAACGCTTAATGAAGCCCCATATGGTATCATTATCCTGAGGATTCTTCGGTTCAAATAATTCTCATGAGATTGTATAATATTAGATAAATTTAGAACTAAGGACGTAAAAACGTTCTTATGATGCTTGAGCGGATAAAATTTAATGATTAACAAATGAATTTCCTCCTAAAAATTGATTTACTTTGATTAAACACAATGTGTAGGCAAACCCATTTTAACTACAATTTCCTTCCAGAATATTTTTTCTTACTTTTTGTTGAATTAGTCTAAAGCAAAACATTAAGAAACGGATACAGCCATGTGTTGCAATAATAGCGCATTCAGACATACAGACAGAATCAAGATTCTATGATGTGGAAAATAATTAATTACTTAAAAACGGATGTAAATAAAAAAGTTGAAGTTGTAAGTAAATGAAATATAATGATTTATTTACGTTCATACCTATAAGGTTGGTTTGTGGATGTAAAATTTGAAACAAAGCTATTTACTGTTCAAGTACTTAAATTACTGTAAACTATTTTTTAGACAATTTTATTCTAAAACATTTAATTTTTCAAGTATAGGTTTTTTCCTTGAACAGGGCATGAATATTTAAGCAGGGTCCCAATACCCTTCCGGATTTTTACCGTCCCTCCCTATGCTCTTATCGTTGTGAAATTTTTAAACCCTTCTCCTGCCCTGTCCTGTTGAAAACGTGCCCTTTACCCTGCATGGTTCAGTGAGGGAGCAGGGTTACCCCGCGAATACGGGACCCCGACCCATCTCTCAGGCTAATCACAGGGATAAAGCCAGGGATTTTATGTCACTATTCCTCAGAAGCAAGGTCATTTCCATTGGGACTGATAAACACACAAGTGAGTGTCATATGTACCAGGGCTTGGTTGTAGCCAAGCTCAAGGACAGACACCAGGATTGGGTTAGGGTTTGTCTTTCATTTCTACTTTTACTGTAGGGATGAACCCTTCATGTGGTAGAAGCCATGATTAAAATTCAGAAACAAGACTCTCTTTCACTTATATGGTTCACATCCAACCCCAGTAGAATGGGGACACTGCCTAACTCGAATGACAGAATTAAACGTCTGTCATGCCACCGAGTCATACTCACTGGATTTAAAAGTATGTAATCATAACTAGCCTACAACTCGCGAATCGAGCTTGAGTTGATTAAAATACACAAACTTGATATAGCAATGAAAACGATTAAATTATAATTAAGTATAAATAATAAAAAGTAAAGCATAAGAAATGAAAAACTGAGTTTTCAACTCAGCTAATAATACGAATGAAAGGAAATAAATTATTTCTTTGCGCAGCAGTTCTTAGAATATGTCGGACATGTATGCTCATCGAATATGCCTATGATTACGATGTTGATGATCATGATGACATAAGTTTCACGTAAAAATATTTCTAGACAGGATGAAATAATTCATCAATAAAAAGAAAAAATGAGGATGAACTTCCATGCCTTTGGAATAACCTGAAATGTAATATTAAGAGTGACTGCAAATACTGTACTGGTTGTATTATTGGAACTTAGTTGAAAATAGAAGTCTTGGTTAATAAGATGATCCAATTAACACTAAGTTAATTAATTCAGTTAAGTTAATTAATATCTAAGGTAAAGCAAGAACAACTTAAGAATGTTTAAGTTAATGCCACAACAATGTATGAGTATTGAAAACGAATTTGAAATCAATTTTTTCCAGAAAGATTTCGAAACTTTATTTATTATAGTTTTTAATTTTAAGAAGGGATTTCCTATTCGTAATCGACAGTTTAAGAACCTCAAATTAGTTTAGAAACAACCTTTTATCAACCAAATCTAAGCTAATCAACATGCTACAATTTTCCTTTGTATTTACCTTACCCTGGAGTATATACGGAAACATAAGTGGTCCAATTTGATTTTCTATCCAGTGGCGTAATTATTAAACTGTGTTTGAAACTTCTTCAACGCCATGCATCAAACTGAACCTTCCAACCGACTTCCAAAGTTAGGTAAAATAATACGTATTTTAAGCAACTTGATAATTCACAGCAGTTTGATATTTTCTTCGTTTATTAGTACGGTACCACGATTTAAGTGTATCAAAATCATACCTCCTGTCTTCAGGTTAAAAATGAGACTCCTGTTAATTTTTTAAAACTACTTCTAAGTTAATATGATCAAATTCTTGAAATGTCTTTCCTTTATTGTTTAAAGTATTTATTTTAATTTTATTTTTTAAGATAAAATAACTGTGGAAAGTTATCAACGTTAATTTTGAATCATTTTATACCATCGTAGTATAGAAAAAATTTCCCTTGTTATTAATATTCATTTATACATGTCACATCAGTATAGTATATCCTAGCATCTCTTTCCATCAACTTTCCGTTGTTATTTTCAGACGATATTCTAGACAATTAAGTTTGGTCGTGATATTGAGAATGCTAACAAAGAAATTCATCCAAATTTCGTCAAACTAATTCGTAAATTCTTTAAACAAGTGAAACTTTAAAATGCTGCTGAATTTTGGAGAAGACAGTATGCAAAAAGTGTTCTTAAAAGCGGATTCGGATAGCATCGTGGCAGCTGGTTGGGAAAAGTAGGGGTTGGTACATAGTCTTTTATGTTTACTGACATGTTATTTTCATCGTATTTAAGGTTTAACTTAAATCAAATCCAAAGTAAAGCTTCCTTCGTCGTATTTGTGTTTCCAACACATAATAAAGTAAATACTATAAATAGGATAATTCAACATTATAAGCTAAACATTACAAGATTTTCGGTCGCTAAGAGACCGAAAGTTAATCCAGTACACAAACCACTAACCATATATATAATCTTCAATTTAAGGGAAGAAAAGTTTGATTCTAGGAAAGGCTGTAGCTGGGTGGCAAATCGGAAAACCTAAAGAAGTTCACAGCCCCCTTTACAGTTATTTATGCTCTAAGATTTTGTTTGCTTTAGAAGTTTTCATTTGAAACTTTAGAGATTGAAGAAAGGCCCTTCTTACCAAGATCCCTATGTTTCCAGTTCATTGAGTATTAATTGCTTCCAGAAGCGTAGAGTTACAGTTTTTCAAACTTGTTAGTGCATATCGCGCCAAGCAGATTTTCTGGCGCCTCCTATGTCTGTGAAGGCAAAAAATAGCTAATCTGCTTGGCGCGATATGCACTAACAAGTTTGAAAAACAGTAAGTCCCTTTCATAAGAATATAATGGAAGGGCGTGGCATTATTTTTGGGCGTGGGCAGTGTGCCAAATCCCCTATTTTGTTTTACAGAACATTACACGTGTCAAATGGCATGTACGTTCTGGTACAACGTACAATACAAAATAGTGTTAATATGTTTACAATCTTATTCTAAGCTGTCCGGAGCCAAGTCTCTGCCTTGATTTTTATAACATTTTGCCGCAATGCGTCATTCTTAACATCTTAAGCCGAAGCATCCAATTTAGCTTCATCTGGATATTTATAGTCGAATTTCTGTAGCAATAAAACATTTTGAGAATGCTTTAATTGTTTAACTTTATTAACTACGTTATTATTACAGCGTTGCTAAACGCAAAATTATTCATTATGATTAGTTGTTTTATCTATGATATATGAGATGCCTTTGCACATCTCCGCAGTGTTTCTGTTAAATTCCCCGTCACTAAATACAGCTGGTGCTTGCAGCTCCAAAGTTTACTACAGGAAGTTGGTCATCAAAAACTTTACAGTGCAGACCACGGAAGATCAGTGCTCGCTTATGAGAACATTTTTCAGTTTAAGTTGAGAAGTTGCCATGCTAATCAGGACCTAGAGTTAGCACGTAAGTCATCCACGATTCCTCACTACTCAACCATCAAGACCTCTACGAAGTCTGAGCCGTTCCTGCGGAATGTACTTCCTCTATTCCTAGTTACTCCTATTCTTCAGCTGAGGCTGGGTTATAACTCTGTGTATTGTGATGGAAAGTGGTTCAACTTAGGTCATTTTGAAGACAAGATGTGCTCTTTGTGTGGTGATACTCTCTCGTTCTTCCACATTCTATTTGATTGCCAGGGGACGAAAAAGGTTCGTGAAAAACACTTTACTCTAACGTCAAATTTCTCGTCTATTCTAGATGCTGTCATGGATCCTACTTGCTACTCAAATGCGCCTTTGCAACTCAAACGCTTGATCTCTGGGACTTTGAAAATGGTTCGTTGTGACTAAACTCCCCCCTGTGAAGACAAAACTGGACTTGCCATTCTTTCAACGTAATCCCCCTTCTGTGCAGTGCTACTTATTTATTTATTATTGAAACTTGAAATTTGAAAAAATGGAATTTCATCGTCCCCAAGTTTATCACAACATTTACTTTCACCTACTCGTCTATGCAAACATTCTCCAAATTACACTTAACTATACTTTAACTATACTTTATACTTTATTGATTAGTTCAACTTATATCAACTCTAAATTTATTCACTTCATTGTAACGCGCGAATTCTTGATAGGGCTGTGGCCATGTCAAATAAATCAATATATATATATATATATTAGTTGTTTTAAGTATTTAATAGCAAGAACACCACAGCTTCAATTATAGCATCTAAAAGTATTAGCTTAATTGTACTATCAACTGAATAAAAACAGCCAATGTCCTGTCATGCAATAGGTTGTGGAAATTTAAAAATAAGTTCGTTTAATTTAATTTGTTCTGGTATATTTCGAATACGAGGTATCATGTTATGTTTTATTGAACCTTATGTTTCTTTTATCTTTGAAGCTGTTTGTATAGTATTCCGAAGATGAGGATGAGAGTGATGAATCCGCCTGTGATAAGCACTTAATTTTAATAAGCATGAGGTCGAGGTGGGTGCTTATACTAGTAATTCTGGCAAGTTGCCGCTGCACATGATTACATTTTACTTAATTAAAAGAACAAATAAATACTTAAATCAAAAACCGGCGCTAATTATATTGGATGACGTAACAATTCAATTCCCAATCATCTAAAAGTCTTCAATGTGCACCCCCTACTCGAAATATTTACAATCTGTTACTGAAATTCTTTTTCTTATATGAAACACTGATATTCTACTGATAACTAAGAACCTTTGTAAACGGTACGGCTATCAATCAATACTTGACAAACAAATAATCTTTCTTTCTCTTTCAACACACCAATCCTTGGATTGGCGCAACTTGAAATTATCAAGATGTCAATCGAAAGTTTATAAACAGGAAGGACACATAGGCACAAAAAACTTAAGCAATTTAAAAAAATATTAGCAAGCGGAGTATAGAGTAGGATCGAACCCTCATTCGCTCTTCAACACAAAATAATTTTAATCTTCTCACTGGGATAGGGAGTGAAATATTGTTAGTGACTTGTTTTGGGGCACCATCAATGGAAAAGTTAGCAGACGCCGTGCAACTTCCAACATAATTTTATTGTTTGTTACCAACACTCAACTGCAACCCGCATGCAATTACCACCAGGGCGAGCCTTAAGTGATATGTATTATGATTTAGGCAAAAATAAAAGAATATATGCATAATTGTTTAAATATTAATTTGTGAAAAAATAGCTATCATTCCTGCTACTTCTGATTACTGATAGAACTAATAAACAAATATTTGCAAAAAATTTCATTTAATGTATTACTTCATTAATATATCATTTTAGGGCTTGTCATTTAATGATGTAAAAGCAAGAATACAATATATAAAAGATTGTGTAACATAACATTGTCTAAAATCTTAGTTTTAACGTTTGATCAATAGATTTAAGAAACCCAATGTTGTATTGAATATGTCAAAGTACCAACATGCTTATTCAATTAAATCTTTCCCGGTAAGTTTTGAATATGAATTGTCATACTCACAGTAAATGAATCTGTGAACTGTTTTCAAGAATCAGAATCAGAGATCCGTCAATACCAAGCATCAGAGTTGAACAGAATACTTGTTTAAAATATTAAATACAAAATACAATTTTGAATTTGTATTTTGAACAGCACAAAAGTATTTTGTGTATTTTATATTTTGGCGTCAATGTATTTTGTATTTGTATTTTGAGGTATTGAGGAAAAAAGTATTTAAAATACTTTTTAAACACTCAAAATACCCTCCCAAAATACTATTTGTATTTTGGGCTTTGAGAAAGTATTTTGTATTTTGAAATTGTATTTTGGCCGATGCCGCTAAAAGTATTTTGACTTGCATTTTGTATTTTGGAGAATCATGAAAAGTATTTTGAAAAGAAAGTATTTTGTTCAACTCTGCCAAGCATAATGATGAAAAGATGGAGTTTCAAAGTTTGGGATATGGATATTTAACCGAACAATGAAGTGAGACCCGCAACGACACTTGAAAAGCAAATAAACTTCCACAAGGAGAATTAAGATTTACCGAAAGATATATTATTAATATATATAATTAACTGCATAATTTTATATAAGCGGAGACATTTCCTTATGCAAGGTCCAATTTCCAATTTGGACCAGGTCACACTAAATTTTTAAACGATAGTTTGTTTACATGGGAAAAAATTATTTACTTTTACTTATACCATGCGTATTTCAGGGAGCACTTCAACGATATTTGAACATAATATATCGTTATGTTGGCAAAACAATATTCCTGCATAGGTATAAGCTAAAACATAGGTTTAGGTAAGTAAAAAAAGTATAGCACTCGTTCCTTCTTTAAATCTAAAAAATGAAAGATATCCCTTCAGAATTGAATTGATGGTCTTTCATCTCTTAAAATGAAACAAAAGATGTAATAAACGATAATTATTCCAGAGCATTTCCTTTTAAAACTATGACAAGCTTTCCCCTGAACATTCCGATTTCCTAACCAGTTGTTAATTAACTTTTAATTAGTTGTCACATAAATTATTTATAACGGCAAAGTTTCTGCATTTGCTATTAAAGACAAAAAACAAATATAATTAATTAGACAATTAAATCATTAGTTTAGTAAAAATGATTTTTAATGTCCCTTAGCATCTTAAATCTATTAATTTTGTAAGAAAAAGTTTATTAATGAGGAAAATGATGCTACAAAATGCTTTCGTATTAACAATCGAAGTTTTAATTTCTCGGAAAAGTTCAAACTGTTATCAATTAATTTAGGTTAGTATCTCTTTGGTAAAATTCGACATGACAGGATTTTAAAAAATGGAACGACCTATTCAAATGGTAAGTTTATAAGTTGTTATGAAACGTATTCGGAGTTTGTTTTTAATTATTAAAGTTAAGAATCCGTTGGTGGGCGCATATATCATATCAGTAGACTATTCTGTGGAAATTCCTAATGAAAATTAGGAAATGTGATTGTTGAAGGAAAATTTCTTCGAATTAAACTAAAATGTGAAAGAATTCTTCCAAAAGATGACTTGGTAACATTAGAACATTTTACTGAATGGGCTACAATGTATTTTAACGTTGGAAAAGATGAGAATTCCTTCCTTGATGTCTTAGCATCTTCCGTCTTAATGTGTACTTGTATTGATCCATGGGCCAAAGTTTATAGTAGAGAAATGGATTTGGGAATAAAATCATTATTCTGGTATATTGGATAATAGATGATATTCTTTAAGATGCAGTTGCAGATAAAATGCTAACTGAAGAAATACGCACAAAGGAACAAATTTCCTTTTTGAAAAAGATGGGCTCAAAATAAAAGACTTAAATGAAGTACTTCGTCCTCTTGTTAACTGTTACCTGGCTAGCACCTCGTCAGGAATTACATGATTACATTATCCCATATTACAAACAAAAAACTTCTTGTCATAAACAAATTATGAGGAGACTTTAAAATTATTCATATGTATGCGCTTTTGCTAAATGGGAAGAAGTAAGTTTTAAAATATTTTGTTAAGTAATATTTTTGGCTAAAAACTTCATGGTAACTATTAAATAGGTTTGGACAATCAATTTAACTTTTTCTGAAAAAGTTCTTGGGTAACTTCCCATTATCGACTTGTTGAACTCGATCATGAATACTCATCTTATAAAAATGATATTTTGGGAATAATCAAACGTTTAAGCGAGTATTTCCCAGAAAAAATCCCTCTCTTTCTCAAAAATCTCATGCTGTTGTGGGTTATTCAAGTTTTTTG
>JAQGCN010001021.1:0-12311 GCA_034699725.1 Friesea truncata | reverse complement strand
GAAGAAGAACACCCTGGGATTTCTCACTTGAAGCGCAGAGAGATGATTCTTAATACCAATTTCCAAAAAATAAGGTTAGGATTTTCTTTGTCACAATCCAATGAAACGTATCATGTCTGCCTCTATCCATTATTTCAAGTAAGCTACCACAAATACTGACACTGGATGAGAATGAGATGATGAGGGGAGTGTAGAGAGAGAGATGATGAGAGGACAGACAAAAGTGACGAGAATATATTCAATCCAAGTAAAGAAGAATATTTTCGACTAAAGTTGAATTAACAGGACTAGGACTAGAAGAATCATATCAAAATGAAAGGAAGAAGAGGCCACTAACATTTATTTGGGAAGTCGAAAGAGAAAATGAGTACAGAGTTGAACTGACTGAGATCCGCCGATCCTTCCAATCACGTAACAGAAAAATAACCAACCAACCACCACCACCACCCAAACAACGCAAGAAGACTTCTATTGTACTTTTTAAACTCTTATGTGTAGAGGACTTCAATATCAAAAAAATGTAATCATTAACCCACAGAAAGAACAATAGGGTTGGGTATGTATAAAAAATAATATGCTCCCTAAACTTACTCTTATCAATATCACTTATTCACCGACAAAAATCAACAACACGCATCTCGTCATGGCCGCAGAAGAGAAGACTTACTTCTTCTGTGGTCATTAAGAAGCTTGTGACTTTATGAAGAAGACGATGGCTGTAGATACTATTACTGGAATGGAAACAGATAGATGGAATTCTACATGGATTTTCTCATTGTGACTTTTAAAGACAAATATGGATTCCTTGGATAGGGAATAAAGTAAGCAAGCCCAAAGAAAAGTAAAGGTTCGACTTCAAATTCTAAAAAGTTCATAGTGAGAAAGGAGAGACCTTCTTCTTCCTGTACTTCTTGTATTATATTCAATCCATCCGTTCACTCCCGTTTTCTTCCTGAGGAAAATTCGGTGTGTATAAAACAGAGTCAGTCGTCTCCCTTCTTAATACTACTACTAGTAATACTTGGTTACTTGCGTCGTCCTACACATACTTACTACCATACACACGGTTAGGAAATTCATCCCATCGGAAAACGAGAATAACGACAAGGAGGAGAAGAAGGTGCCGAGTCCAAGTCCAGTATTCACTCGAATGAAATTATTAGAGTTTGGGAAGAACGAAACGAAGAAGAAAGGGCAAGGAAACCATTCATAGGACAGAGATCTCCATTTTATAAAAACCTGGCCTCAAATTTCAAAAATATAATCAAAACAATGATTGTTGTGGAAAAATTTTAAGCAGATGAGAAATAATACAAGATGAGCAGAATGCATAGCAGCAGCAGGTGTCTGTCCAAAATGAGAAATTATTAAAATTAACCAAAAAATTTTTTTAATTTTTCTTAGAAAAATTAAAATCCTCCATCAACAAGTTGTGACTGCACAATTTATGAGCAAAATTTAATCTGCACAAACTTGAGAAAATTTCGAGTGAAAATTTAAATGAAATACAAATGGAATATAAGCCATGCAAAAGAAAGAAAGATCAAATCCGACTCCATCTTTTAAAAAACACGTCATGGATCTTTGATCTGTGTTCGTGAAGTAGAATGTAGTTAAGAGCTGTTGCTGTCCTCTTCCCTAAAGAAATTATTGCATACAAAATAATAATACTAACAATGGAAATGTTCCATTCTACCTCAAGTCCCAACTTAAAGGTCTCCTCGTCTGTTTATAAGGTAAAGCAAAGCTCAACGAAAAGAGTGATTAAACTTTCATTGTAAGAATTGGATTTTAAAAACCCTCGACATGGACCCTTCTTTTATCAAATGAACCAGCCGTATATTTCCTTCCGAGCCCTTAGGAAAGATCCAGTAACCCAAAAAAGAAGAAGGGCCAAATATTAGAATTAAACCCACGAAAAAACATTTTTCAACCTGATCTTCATCATCATCAACTTTTAAGTAAGTAAAGACGAGAAAAAAATATTTTATCCCTTCCTAAAATTATATGCAATCCACTTCTAAGAAGCTTTGAAAGTATTCAGCCAAAAATAAATATGGCAGCTACCATAAAGACAAGACGAAGGAAGACGGCATGAGTGAGAAGAAGAGGTTATGAAAGATTATGAACCAATCAGTTGAAAACGAATAGAATAAATACAAACTTTTTTTATGTATCTCCGTGCATCATGTTATCCCTAGATTCTCATCATTCTTAATTATCACACAACAAGCTTAAAAATAAAAAAAGTTAACAGCAAACTTCCTTCTCATAAAAAACAAAAAGGAAATAAAAAATTCACAAATTCATTCAGAAAAAAAAATTTCTAATTTTTATTTCTGCTACTTCATTTTCATTAAATTTATCCACCTTTGATTCAAATCTTAAAAAAGGTCAACTCAGTGAGCAGATAGCAAGTATGAAATATGTGAAAGAAATAATCAAAAGATGCATACTACTGGGAGCATAAATACCAATTCGAGTAAGAAAATTTTAAGAATCTTAAGAAGATGAAGTAGAAGACAAAAAGTCAAAAACTGTAAGAGAAGTTTTGAGGTTGAATCGTGGCAGCAGCCATATTAAATCCGCTTGAAATTGTCCCTTCTTTCTTCCTCAAAGGAATGAAATGTTATTTCATCTTGCTTGCGCGTGGTAAGATGATCACATCACATCCTATTCACTTACTTTGCATTAACATAAACTTTAACAAGAAGTAAGTGAAGTGTAGAAGATGCAGAAAGGAGAAAAACAGAAAGTAAAACCAGGTAGAGGACATCTATAGTATCCATACTTCAATTAGACCACACCAATCAGAGAACTCTATGCTTCAATAAGACAAGAAGAAGAGGGTGGGTTCAACTTATGTTTAACCTTTCTTTCTTCTTACCGTTTTCCTCACTTTTCACCACGAAAGCTCGCAAAGCCGATGATGGTGGGTGATTGTGATACGGATACGATGCTCAGTTCGATGGTTGGTGAAAGTCAACCAACAGCTGAGTGAAAGTAAACAGAAATGGGCAAGAAGAAACCAATAGCATGGCCTCCTCTGTCCTCTCCTCTCCTCTCGTCGTCACGTCACTCCTTTCTCTTTTCTCCACAGAAAAACTTTCACCTCACAAGAGAAAAGGAAAGAGTAAAAGAAAATTTCTAAAACTTTCACATAACAAAAACGGACAATATTTTTTAAATTAATTTGTCAATTTGGAAAAATTAAAGATGAACAAAAAAAATTGTAGAATCATTATTGCACTTTTTCCAAAGAAAATACAAACTTTCACCTCGACAAAATTAAAATTCGAAACTTTCACATAAGAAGAAACTCATAATTTTGATTATGGAAAAATTAAATCGTAGATGAAAAAAATAAATTATAAAACTTTTTCATCATCAACTAACTCAGCAAAGGATAAAATGAAACTAAATAATGAATTTTCTTCACAACAAAATTTACAAAAAATATTCCAACGATTTTTACAACGCATGGAAGGATTTTAGATAAGAAGAGTTTTAGTTGTTTTAGAAATAAGGAAATTCAATTGTATTCACGAAAGAGTGGTGTCAGTGTCCAAAAAGGGGATGTCGGACCAGGGAAAGACACAACTGACAAGCAAAACTTAAGTTACAGATGCTGTTGTTGTTATTACCTCGGTCCCTAATACTAAAAATGTATGAGAAAAATCATTAGGGAGACGAAACAAGTGAAATTATTTATTATTTCCACGTCCAAAATTCAACTTTAACTTCTTCCATTCCACGTTAACATTATTTGGATATCTTAAAAGACATAATACGAATCCTTCTTCCTAAAATTGAACTCTTCCTTTGGATTATTGGAGTTGAAGCACAGAGAGGATTGGAAATAAGGGGAGATGATATAGGAAATAATAGGGTGAGACAAAGGAAGAATTGAGCTCCATACATTTTTTCTTCCTTTTTAGCATTAGAGAATGAAACGAAACGACGAGCTGAGTTGAATCAAGCAGCCTTGCCCTGTGAAAAGAACATTGGATTCTTACGTTTTCTTCCCATAACCTAACCTACACACTCTACAAAGATCCCGTCTCCCGTCACCACACCACGATACGATGATTACAACACAAAATTCTCAAAGACCCTCCTCCAACACATAACAACTGAAAGATGATCCCACAAACGTATGCTTACTCCAATACCAACCTTAGACCTAAGGAAGAACAAACTACTTAAGAACCAAAGCGACCTGACCTGTCCCATATTGTGGGACTGTTAAGTACCGAAAGCCACCTTATAAGATACCACCACCTGTCCGTCTGTCTATCAGTCCATCCTTTAAAACATTTACTCAAAAACCTTTAAACATTGTGGATATGTTTTAACATGTAGGAAGGTCATGTCATGTGTTACAAAGCTAATGAGATTCAGCTTAAGCCATGAAGTGACCTTTCTTTCCAGTTCAACGTCAACAAGACAGGACGAGCGAGACCGTAGAAGTAATTCATCTCGACGGAGAAAGACGGTGGTTCTATATAGCTGTGGTTTTCGTTACTTTATTTGCAGCACTACTGGTTAACAGGGTTTACTGCTCCTGTATCTTGTGAGGTAAAAATTACATTTTTTGAGAGACAGAGAAGTGGTCCAAATACACATCAGCTGATTTGAATCTGTCAAAAGAAGATAACATTTGGCCTTTTTCAGGCAACCATAACTCCAATGGAATTAGATTTAAGGTATTTGTTAAAATTGAGTCGAGTCGAGCTGATGTCTCTAATCAATTGATGGGAGTCAATCAACGATCTTAATCATATGACTATGATGGACTAACTAAATAGCAGCTAAGGAGTTTCTAAGGGTATATCTTTAAAGTTTAAAAGAACTAACCCGATTTCCAAGTAAACGTGCTTCTAATAGTTCTTGCTTCCTTGCATTGATTGCACTGAAGTTATCAAAGTTATCCATCATACATTGAAACCAGAGCTGCCCAATGGCACTTAATACAAATAAAAACAAGAATTCATTACGATTAATTTACAAACACTTATTCGTAAACATTCAATTACTTACTATCAAACTTATTATCCTGTAAATTCTCCGATTGATTGAACCTGGGCTAACACCATATTAAATAAAACCGATTAATTTAATTTGATTGATAATTAACACAGTGGTCCCACCAAAAGAGTGGACAAAACTAAATTACGGTTGGCAGACTGTTGTGTCACAAAGAAATATGTGTGAAGAAAGTTGTACTTTTGCTAAAAGTAGCCGTGACGGCGCAGATATTTATAGCCGATTTCATTAGTTGTGTGCCCCATGATACTGTTGCCGTCTGTGAATGACTGTGGTTAGATACCATACATTATATAAATCCCATCTCACTTTGAAGAACGCGAATACATGAATACATCACAGCCAGATTTTTCCCAAAACGCACTAACCACCACGATTTGCACTCAACTTGAGCTTAGATGCTATTTACCCATCCTACAGCAACGGGGTGCCACGAGTATTTAAAGCAAGTGTGTATTGGCTGTGACGTATTCGCGTTTTTCAGATAAAATGAAAGAAAGTTGGATTGGAAGGAAGAAAGTTCAGAAAGTGAGATGGGAATTGGAGAATGTATGGATTCATAACAATGTTAAGCAAAAATGGATGCATTTGAAAACATTTTTCCTCTTTTTTTTTCATTTTTTCAGACACTGCAATTTCTTACGACTACACTGAAAGAAATTGAAAATTTCCACGTTGAAAGTTTAACAAACAATTAAAATAAATATTAATCAATAAATTGGACATGGCAATTACTACGTAGCGTATCGGGTGTGCGGTGCACAACTGATAACATTGGCTAAGAGTGGCGACGCCAGTAATGGCCAATTTTGATAAAACTTTTCTTTTCACACAGTTCGCAAAGAAAGAAAAATTCAGACAGGCGCATTCATGTCATGGCGTAGACAGGCTAAAAGTAATGTGAAAAAAATAAGCATAGCAGCACTAAAAACTGTACTCTTTTAACTCACTCTCACTTTTCTTCGAATCATTACAATAACACACACACACTTCCTCCTGCTCTCGATTTTTTAATTTTTACTCTAATTTAAATTAATCGCCTCAAATTAAGCTCAAACGGATTCGTCCTCCTGTCTGGGGCATCGTTTTATCGTCATCATCAAAGAAACCATCATCGTCGTGAAAGGAATAATTTCAATTGAGGTAATTTGAAGTTAACTTCTTTGATGATGACTTTGCAAATTTCAATGTTCTATGTGAATGAATCATGAACATCATGGTTCGATTTGAAATTGGCGTTTGCTTGTTAATTTCGTTTTTGTTAAAGAAGTTTATTTTAATTCATTCATTTTTCAGATAACTACTTTCTTCAGCAGCACAACAAACGACAGCTCAGCTGACTGACGAGACAAATCAAACTGCTACCCATACCCACAGAAGGACATTGCAATTCGATCATCTTCAAATTTCAATTGCAGAGTATCCATCACCCACCACCACCACTGAAGAAATAATTTGATTGGTCTCAAGGAATCCATAAGCTGCAAAATGTCTACTCCAGCCCGTCGACGACTTATGCGTGACTTTAAAAAATTACAAGAAGATCCACCAGGTTAGAGAACAGATTTAGTCAAATTTATTCCAAAGTCACCTCTTTTCATACAATTTTTATAAGTTACAGCTGGAGTCAGTGGTGCACCTACCGATAACAACATCATGTTATGGAACGCAATAATCTTCGGGCCTCATGATACGCCATTTGAAGACGGAACGTTTAAACTCTCCGTTGAATTTAGCGAAGAGTATCCCAACAAACCACCAACTGTCCGATTTGTATCTAAATTGTTTCATCCAAATGTTTGTAAGTATTCAATACTTCGCCTCGCCTTTACTTGAAGTAATTGTGAATTATTATAATTTTTAGACGCTGATGGAGCAATTTGTCTCGATATTCTTCAAAATCGTTGGAGTCCAACTTATGACGTCTCTGCCATTCTTACCTCAATTCAGTCATTGTTAAGCGATCCGAATCCCAACTCCCCAGCCAACTCAATGGCAGCCCAGTTGTATAAGGAAAATCGTCGAGAATACGAGAAACGCGTTAAAGCTTGTGTCGAGCAATCGTGGTTAGACTAATTATGCTGTCGGTCTGAGGAGTAGAATTTCTATTTCCATTATCCCAACAAGTTTAGGTAAAACAATATCGCAACACACAATTTCAATTAAATCTTAATTTCAATTAATTTGCGAGTATTCTTAAATTCCTTTAAGGAAATTATACATCAGATTACACACGCATTAAAAAAAAGTACGTGGTGACTCTCGCTAAATTTTTAGTTTTATAACTTTTTATTGTATTTCTTAGTTTACAAAATCGTCCCTTGACCTAATCTGACACGTCCATTCCAATTTTCTGGTCAAATTCGTCCTCAGTCATCTTCCCCTTCTTAAATCTCTTCAAAAGTCCAGCATCCTTTTCCAGCTCTGAAATTTCTTCAGCAGTAAGAGCATTTCGCTTCTTTTTCTTTGCCACTTTCTTCTCATACTTCTTCTTCGACTTCGCCTTGGCAATAGACCACGCTTCCTCTGTACTAGCTCTCTTCACCACGTTTTTCATAGGCCACGTCCCAGTGTCTTCGTAAATTTTTAATTTCTTCTTCCTCGAAATTTCTCGTAGTTTATCCTTGTATGGTAAATTATTGATGTCAAACTCAACTTCTTCAAATGAATTTGGTGTTTTACCCCAGAATTCTGACATTTTAGGAAACTTGAGCAAAGCGTATGACGAAGCTATCTTTCCAAGGTCGAGATTTTTCGCTTTTAATATTTGACGACAATCATATTTTGAATATGATTTAAAATATGAAACGAAGGCTCTCATGGCTTTATCGTAGATTGCACGATCTTGAAGTTGAAGTTTCCTCATCTTTTGTTGAAGTGAAAGGAAGTCCTGACTTTGATTTTTTAAATCTAAGGGTCCCATGTTTAGTTTCTGAGTCGACTGAATGTAGTTAACGTAGCCTTCTTCGCAAGGTTGAAGAAATAGGAGTGATTTTCCATCTGCTCCATTTCTGGCAGTACGTCCTGCTCGATGGACGAAAGAAGTCGGATTTGAAGGTGGATCAAATTGGACAACCCAATGAATTTGTTGAGTTATGTCAATACCACGAGCCATCACATCCGTACAACAAAGGATTCCAGTTTGTAAATTTTTAAACTTTTCAAAAATTATAAGACGAGCTTTTTCTTTCATCTTTCCATGAATTGACAATACGTTGTTGTCGTCCTCTGATTTTTCTGCATTCTTTGAAGATTTTGTCTTCTTCATATTTGATCGAGGGAAAACTTTTTCCAATATACAAGAAAAGTATTCAACACACGCACAAGTTGAAAAGAAAAGAAGAATCTTCTTATCTGATTCCATTTTGAGAAAATTAACAAGTGCTGAGAATTTGAATTCAGGTTCGACGATTGTATAATAATTTTCCAACTTCTCCGGTACACGACTACTGGATTCATTATTTTCTTTCACAACAACAGCGACAGGATTACGAAGTCCAGCTCGGATTAATTTAAGAACTTCTGTCGTTTGTGTTGCGGAAAAGAGTCCAGTCCTCCTTTGTTTGGGTAGAAGACGAAGGATTGTGTTGAGAGATTGTTCAAATCCTAAATTTAAAAGGCAATCTGCTTCATCAAGAATCAACACTTCTAGATTCTTTACTGCGTTCGCAATTCGAGAGTCTGTTTTCCTAAGAAGGATGTCCTCAAGTCGTCCAGGTGTGCTTATGATGATATTGGCACCATTTCCTACGAATTCGTCCAAATCATTCTGAATCGACGTACCACCAATGAATAAGATTTCTTTCAGTCCATCAACGTGGGATAAAAGTTTAGTCAAAACTTCACTAATTTGAAGAGCAAGCTCACGTGTTGGTGCAATTACAATAGCTCCTACTTCGTGTGTTTTCCATTTTTCTTCACGACGGAGAAGAATTTGAAGAACAGGGATAAGAAATGCGAGAGTTTTTCCACTTCCAGTTACTGCTTCGGCACTCACATCCTAAAAATCGACAGACATTTTTATAACTTTTTTTGACACAGCAACTGCGACGACCCTTACCTTGTAATTGAGCATTAGTGGAATACAAGCAGTTTGGACGGGTGTCATGTCTACAAATCCCATTTCAGCGACAGCTTCAAGGAGAAGTGGACTCAAGGGCGGCTTGATAGTATTCCACTTTCGATCCATGTCAGCTACTTATTACTTGGAACTAACTGAATCTATGTTTTATGGGCTGCTGGGGTTATCTTCTGAATCAGGGCTGGTACTGATGTGTTCTTTGTATTTCCGTTTCAACTCGTTCAGCTTTTGAGTTTTTTTAGAATTTGCTACTGATTTTTGCGCAAGGAGACGTTCTTTCTGAGCTTTTATGCTCATATCACCATTGTAAAACTCGTCAAGTCTTTCAGTGAGACGCTCACGGGCAATCTCTCTATTCTGATGAAGTAGTCTTGAAAATTGACACTTGATTACAATACCTAATGAAAATCTCTTCAATTTAAGTATTGAGTTATTGTTATGCATATGCATTACCTGTTGGTAAATGCTTTAAACAGACACAGCTCACTGTTTTATTCACGTTGGAACCTCCAGGACCACCTCCTTTTATAAAAGTTTCTTCTAAATCTTCTTCTTTCAAAATCGGTAGTCGTGATGTGTCAATTAAGTCTTTCTTTGATCGACTCTGACTGAGGTATGCTGAAGAAAAAAATCCACGAAAACGAATGCTACCAGGGCTAATACAGCTTCGAAACAATGCTGAAGAAACGTAACTGCTGAGAGACATGGAGTAGACGAACGGAAAGTTAGACAAGCCTCCGCTGTGTGAGAAACTGCATACCCTTCTGTTAATCGAAAACATTTCATATGATAAATCAGCCTTCATTCATTTACACTCTAACTAACCTGATATTGGAAATCGATGTCAGACTGATCAGAAAGATTTTTTCGTTTATGAAATTCTTCTCTTACTTTTCTTAAATAAAAATCCTTGTCTGTGAATTGAAGGCTATTGGAATATCGGATTAATTTCTTGTACAATGATAAAATGGATCGAGCGTCTATTCTTCCTCCTGTTCCACTCATTTATTGACCTAAACAAAATTAATCACAGTGGTAGATTCACAATGGTAGAAAATGGTTTTTTAAAACGTTTAAACTTACCTTAATTCAATTAAAATGAGCACTTTCTTAATTTAATTTTAAGAAACAGCTGATGATAAATTAAGAAATTCAAAATTTACTTTTTGGATTCGCACATGTTAGAAAAAGTTTAAAATTCGCGCATTTTCTTAACTGGCCCCAATAAATTTTGAGTTATTGTTCGTGTTTTTACAACAATAAATTTCTAAATGGATGAGATCTAAACAAACGAAGATAAGAAGATAAAAATTGCATGTGGCGTTAAACAGATGGAATACGGATGTAAAATTTCTATCTTTGCCTTGCCTTTCCATGCATCCTATTTTTATGTGTGTGTATCCTCCTAACTAAGCTAAGGCTTCGCATGCATGTCGCATTATCAACACATTCACATTGATCCGTTCGTTAGACACATACAACAGCTGCGAAAAGACCCCAAGTCAAGTCCCTATGCTACAATCGCAGGCAGGGCAAAACCAAACCAAGCAAGCAGGTGCATATGGAACAAAACAAAAGAAATATCAACAAAACAAAAATCACTTTTTAGGAAGAGTTCGTTCGTGGTGGAGTTTAACATTAATCAGTTAAATCAAATAATTCTGCTAATTTAATTTCAGGCACCCTCATCACTTTCTTTTTTAGGAAACCTGAAAAGTGAGCGAAATTAATAAATTTCAATTAAAATTTTTAACTTTCAATGACAGTTAGGTTTGATTGAATAAGCGTAAATTTTACTTCATTTTATAATCGTATAAATTAAATTTTGATATTTTTATTCCAGAGAACGTAAACCTTGAACCTTCCTTGACCCACCCAAACAGCAACCCCGAAATTAGCAACGTGTGTGGTCTTCCTTTAATAAGGTAAGCAATTTTGTTAAATTAATTAAGAATTTTTGAAAATTCCTTTAATGAATAATCATCTTCCAGAAACAGACCTTTAGTTTTCTAAGAAAGGAATTCATAAGCATTTAGCATCATTCTTTCTCATTTTCTTAGAAGCTGGTAAATCCAGTTCCAGGTGTGTAGTAAGTGAAATACTCGGTATAAAAAATTCTCCAGGGTCATCAAACCCGATTTTACGGAGAAGTAATAATGAGTTATTTCTTAAGTGGAACATTTTTTGGCAGCACATCAAGAAACCTTTTATTGACTTTTTCGGGTTTCTGAACTCTGAATTTCTTTTCTTTTGTTGAGGGCAATCGGAACGCAACGAACGGGAGACATACGCTTCCTTCGTTTTCATGCAATTCGCACTTCCGGTCGTTTATTCTTTTCTTTTTCTTTCCTTCCTTCATAAAAGTCAACGAGCTTCTTCCTCTAAATTAACTTCGTTCAGTTTCCCATGATCATGGAAGAAGCAGAAAACAAGCGATGGATAGACTAGCAAATTCAAAAGTATGTCCTAATTTAATTCATTCTGCATCCAATATGTCAACTTAATTTAGGCATCTGCACGAAATTGCCCCAGATTCTCATCAACCAGCTTCCTGTCATTACCCTCCTCTGTGAATTAAATTAATAATAATACTTCCTCTCTGAATCACGATTCAATGGAAGGAACGATACAATTTTTTGACCTGGGAATTAAAATGTGAAGACCAACAACCAATCATAGTCGAAATCCATTTTGAGAAGAGTAATTTAATTTTGCATTCATTTAGTATATAGTAAGTACCTTCACCTCACCCTTGGCCCTGGATTTTACGGTTTCTTCTTCCCTAAAAAAAATATGTGGGTTGAAAACAGGATTTGCAAATAATTCCTTAAGATTATAATAGCATTTACATCAGAGAGTTTTCTAACAAATTGACTAGGGCTTTTAACAATTTTTGTTTGCCTCGTCTTCTAAGGAAAAAAGACAACAATGATTTCTATGAATGAATAGAAATTAAGAAGGAAAATGAAAGTGTCCGACAGACAGGGAATGATGAATGAAAGTTCAAAGTTCAGTCATAAGTTTTTCATGAATGAAATTTTACAACTTTTACAACTGCGCATGCTTACGCATTTACTATCAATTCCTACAACAAGTCCCGTTTATTAAAAAATTCCTTGAAGTTGTAAAATTAGTTAAGTTCAACGACAACAGATGACACGTTTAACCCAAGCCACAAAAAACA
>JAQGCN010001020.1:0-12315 GCA_034699725.1 Friesea truncata | reverse complement strand
TCCTATTTTTGCCAAATTATTTAGCTGCATTTCTGTCTTACCATGCAAAATTAACAGCAAGTTTGCCAATAGAATCAACAAAAATGAAGTTACATCAAAAGATTTCAACCAAAAGAAGAAATCAAACACTTTAGTTTCGATTGAATCCTTGAAATATCTAAAGTGTATATATGAATCATCTAAACGATAAATAGCACCATGGGAAACATAGTGTTGAGGGTATCCACTTGTTTCAGGTTGTATCACAGTTATTGCAAATTTTGTTAATGGATTTAACAATGTGAAATTTAGTAATGTCTTAAGGGTGTACATGACATAATGTTTTGCCTGACAGCCGGATACAGTAATCTGTTTGAAAGCTTTTCTGCTGCATATTTCTCGCTTGTACAATCCGAAAGCATCGGTACCTGCAACACCGACTCCTGACAAATAAAAATTAGGAAGATTACCACAAGTAAAGTTAAGTTTTCGTTAAAATATGGCACGCATTTATCTTCTGTAGGAAGTAGAAGTTTATTGGTTGCATGAACCAGTAGAATATTCAATTTTTGTAAAGAATGTATAAAGTTGCTCTGTCTGTGATTTAATAATAAAACATAATATTTTTCTGGTAAAACTTGAATGTTTAAAGGAAATTTACAAGACGAAAAGTTGAGTCCAAACACAAAGAAAGTGGCTCTGTTATCAATGACATTCCTTGGAAACTTAAAATATTCATAGGAAAAACAAATTGATGTCAAAGCAATAATATTGATATGGCAGTAGTGTTTGTTGAATATGTTTTTAGTATTAATGTTTTTCTTATTTCCAACTGAACGGAATACTGTCTTCTGCTGAGATTTTAAAAGTGCAACAGTATTTACCAAATTTTCAATAAAAATGGAATTGAAACAGAGTAAATATTAACCAAACAACCTCCGGGATTGAATAGTCCTAAATTCATTACGCTTAGTTGAAATATAAATTATATTATTTTATAAATTTTGTGAAACAAAATACATTATGTAAAACGAGCAACACGGTATTGTATTGGCAAGTTCCACCTCGATTAAAAGTCAATATTAACGGAAAATTAAAACTTACTATTCCTGTTTTTATGTTCTGATATAATTGTATTATGGTATGTTGTTAAAACATATAAATCGAGTGAATATAATTGAAATCTACTCCCTCGGATACAATTAAAGTTTCTAGAGAAGAATGGCAGAATTGGAAAGAATTGATTATAAAATCCAAATTACACAACAAGTGTTACAAACATTTGTAAAAAACAGAGTAGTGTAAAATTACGCAAAATTTTAATTTTATATATTTTCTATGTCCATGGTTTCCAATACTGGCGTAATGGTTTCGCAATCCAACATCATAGTGTGTGTTTATCACACATTAAAATTATCTGTTAGCTCAATAAAAACGAGTTTTTAATTTTTAACATGCGGCACGTACAGTTTAGCGTTAAAATTATAACTTAAAAATTTACTACACCATTTAATATACCAGGAGCAAAACAATTTTATCATACCCACCCATCATTCTACTTTGTTACCAGTGAAAAACAAATTATTAAGCACAAAGCTAAGATAAGAAATGATTGTTTTAAATTATATAGAATGTCTTACCATATTTAAATCTATACGCAAAACAGCTTTACATACGACTGTCGAAAGCGTGTAGCCAATTCGCATCTCCAATACAATACAACATCCGACAAATATATATCCAATAGTGTCAGCTTGTATAGCCGATATCATTCCATGTTTATTTGATATTGGGTTTACCAGAGTAAAGTTCAGTTTTGCTTTGAGAATGTTGTTGATGAAATGATCCGCCTCGCAGTTAGAAGAGAATCTTTGTTTAAAAGCATTTGAATTACAAAATCCCTGCGTATAAGCCCATGAATCGCCATTTGATATAACTCCAACTAATGACAAATAAGAAATAATATTTACTTCATTTTGTCGATTTTCTTTGTCCGCTTTTATTCTTTATTTATTCCATGGTTGGTTTCTAAATTTTTGAAAAGTGAAGGACCATAGTTTATTTATATGATCGAAAGTTGAAATATTATGGTTATTTTACCTCTTCACTACCTTTCTATTAATAAAATTCAAGTTTAAAATATAATTTACAGCTCATTTCATGAATAAAGATAAGTGCTATTATAATCGAAGAAGCTTAACAACGTAATTATACCCCAGTAATTTAATTTTTACTATTTACGGCGATACCAATAAAACTAAAACGGTATAAAGAATACTTTTTGTTTGAGGAAATTTTATATTTCTGATTCATTAATAAAGACGATTAAATTTTTTGAAACTTTTGTTGTTTTTGACTTTTCTATCTACAAAAATTCTGTAATTATTTCCTTTAAATCTTTAAAAGTTAAAAGAATTAATCAAATTAAAAAGAGTAAATTTCATCCAGTATCCTTGTGAAGTTAATAAAAATTCGCTTATAAAAATAAAATAAAAATTTCTTACACTGAACTTTAGTAAATTAATAAAGTTTTGTTAAATTAATCAGGCCAGGTTTTGATTCAAGCCAATTCTGAATCTTCTTTGGACAAAATTTCCAGGAGGGCTACTCGTGGAAAGAATTTACTGGAATTTCTGAAATTATGAACTTCCTCGGAAAAATAGCTAGCAAAAGTAATATTCTGGAGAATTCTATTACAAATTTAGGGAATGTGAATGGTAATTTTACACTAGAAAAATATCTACTTGTCTACATTTTTCTTATTCTTTAGCTAGCTGCAAAATCTGAAATTAAGAGGATTTAAGGATTTGAATGACTTAAAAGCACTTTCTTACTTGATTTCATGTGGAAAGCTACCAAACTTAAAATACTTCGAAGTTTCAATCAGAAGAAAAGACCAACAATTTGTAATATGCACTTACCTTAAAACTTTTTTAAATTCTAATTATTTTCTTTCTTTCTGGGTTTCCTCAGCTTTTGAAATCATCAAAGCGAATAATACAAAGATAAAAATCCATTTAAATGATTGTCTGTGATTCGGAATTATTATTAATAATAATAAAACACTAGTTTACTTTACAATTACAAATTACATGAATGTTTTTAATTAGAGCAATCGTAAACTCGTGGTTTTGTCAGCTAAATAAAATCATAGAATTCGCTTCTACAAAATAAATGCTACCTATTTAAAGCCTAATTAGAAAATCCCTGTGATGTTGCTGCTACTTTATGATAAAACAACAACACGAACTACCCTTATAGTCAACTTTAAGGAATAGGAAGCTCTTTAGAGGAAAATATAACCCCTTAAGGCGATTTATAAGTTTAATCTGGAAAGATTAATTACGGCCATTCGCTTGTTTTCAAAGTTGCAATTATTTCAGAAAAGGACAAAGAATTGGTAACATTTTGTTACAAACTTTAATTAATCAAGCCTTTCTCATTTAATTAAAAATATTTAAATTTATATATTTCACCGTTCTTAAAATAAATTAAATCTAATAAAATAAGACAACAAAAGAGTACTTATAAGCAGGTATTAGATTAGAAATTTTTACTTTATTTTTTAAACATGAAAACGAGCAAAACAATCTTTGGTATAAGGCTAACTTTTAATTAGTTAAATCAGTTTACACAAACCGAAATTTAAATTTTATTCGAACATTCACTAAACTCCCAGTCCCAGTCAGTATTAACATTTTCATAATTATCTTAGTAAGAAAAGAATTGCTTTAGCCTTTCACGTTCACCATGTTATACTTAACAGTTTAGTGGAAACTCATCCTGGCAACCGGACAAAATGGATGTGTTACCAAATGAGGTATTTTTACTTATAAAATTATCAATATTTATCAAAAACTTTTGAAAACTTTTACTTTAATAATTTTATCTTTACATTTTTAAAAATGGTAATGATATCCAATACCAAACTCAACTCATTCATCATTTCATACAATATAATAATTGTAAAACAAGGAAAAGATTTTTTATTACATATTAGTTGTTAATAAATTGTATGTTTGTTTTGCCGTATGGTTTAATTAAATATTTTTGCATAAGTAAAATCATACCATTTATATATGTAACGTTCAAATTTTTTTAACAGATCCTGGAGGTAATAATTGGATTCCTCGACAAAGATGACCTCTTAACTGTCCGTCTTTTAAAGAAAACATGGCAAATTTATGCTGAAGACCGATTGAGGACCAAATATATTTCTCTTAAAAATGACGAAGATATTTTAAATCTTATAAGAACAACATCATGGAGATGGAGAGAGTTTGGATCATTTCTTCCGTCACCATTCGTCAGATTCAATATCAATCCAGAAATCAGTCAAAATGTTTTAGTTCAATTTTCTAATTTGTACGGAAATAGAATTCAAGGTCTAAGATTTGAAGAGAAGATTACAGAGATGGAATATTTAAACAAGATGGCTCAATTGCTTATGAAAACGCCAAATGTTGAAGAAGCGTACTTTATGAATAGAAAGTATTGTGATTTCTTCAATCCCGACTACGAGTTGAAACTTCTTAAATTAAAATTTGTGGAATTCAAACGTATGGACACTGACCACATAAAACTAATTTTAAACGGAGCGTCAGGAATTAAGGAAATAACGTTTAATTGCCTTGATGTTGAAGTAGATCCCAGATTTCAAGCGGAAGATTTTATTACGATTCTTGAGTCAATCGGTAGAAAGGGTATTGAAGTTAAGATCAAAATCAAATATGGATTGGGAGAAAAAACGACTGAAATAGTTCAAACAATGACTAACATCTCTTTTAAAATCACTGAATTAACCCTTCATATTTATTTGTACGAATCGAATATAAGAGACTTAGTTCCGATGCAGGACTCGATGCAACAATTTATTCAGAATCGTTCTCAAGAGTTAAAATATCTCAGAATTGAGTGTTACTACGCAGGAAAGCAAGATTTGAAGTTGACACTTAACCTTAGTAACATGCTAAACTTAGAAAAGTTGGAATTAGACTGCAATTGCTCGCCAAGAGTCAGATTAGAAATTAACCTTGGGCTTGTACCTATATTAAAAGAAATATGGATTGTATTAGCTGAGTTAAACTTTGGGTCAATTCCATCACTTAAAAGTTTAGTTATTGAATCAAAAACTGTTGATGAATATCTCAATAAATTTCGATTAATTAAATATACATTTCAGCTTGAAAAATTATCACTCAACTATTCTGAAGTTACTACAACTCCATATGGTATTCAACAACTAAATAACTTCCTCATTACTCAGGCTAAGGAACTTAAGGAATTGAAAATTGAAGCAAAGTTCTCAAAAGCAGGGGGCGTCCTGGAATTTCCAAAAATGATTAAATTGAAGAAACTTGAACTGGAACTGAATTATGAATTATTAAGAAATAATGTAGTATTACACCCGTTACAGTTTCCGTATTTGGAATTCTTCAATTTGGACGCATCGTTCTACCAATGTCGTTCAGGTGCTTCTATGGAACACGTACATACCTTAATTTTGGGATGGAATTCTTTTCGAGATATACGAAAAGGTGGCTTATCATTTCCAAGACTGAGAAAGTTACATGTTCCTGATCCTGATTATCTGTTTTTGTCTACAAATATGTATATGACAAATGTTGAAGAATTATACTTGGAGGATGGAGGAACATGGGAAGATATTACTGGAATCTCTGAAGTAAAACATTTCATGGGAGAAGGTTCTAATGCAAATGGCAATATTCTGAATAAGTCTGTTTGGAATTTAGGGAAATTGAATGGTAATTTAAAATATCAATTTTCAAAATAATACATAATTTAACATACTTTGATTATTTTAGCTGTGAAGAGCCTGGTAGTAGGTAAATTTGGAGAAAAAGGTATTAAAGCAGTTGCTTTCTTGATTTCATGTGGTAAACTTCCAAACTTAAAATACTTTGAAACTACAATTCCAGAAGAGGACAAAGAATTGGTAACATTTTATACGAACGTTAATCAATTAATTAAATATGTCTAATTTTAAATTCTTCTTTAACTTTTAGAATTCACCATTCCTTAAAAAAATTGAATCTAAGATGACAAAAACAAAAATTCATGGCAATACTGAGTGGTTTAAAAAAATATTTCACGATTAACTTCATTTTAATAGTTTCTTTTTTCCTTGTTTATATATTTATGACTTTTTAATAATTCCTAGAATTTTTTACACTCTTAATCGTCCTCGTCATTACGGTTAATTTTTTATGAAGGTGCAATTCTTCATTTGTGTGCAAGTTATCATTCATTAATACATAATCCTTAAAAATGTGTCTTAACTTTTTCTGTTTTCTATAATTTCAGTTTTAAATTAATTAATTAATTTATGTCTTACTAGAAGATATTTACTTCAATTTGTCACTTTTCTTTATTCGCTTTACTTATGTATGATTGACTTGTCATTGTTTCATTGGGGTTTGGTTGTAATATTTTGGTTATTTTTCCTCTTAATTAAGTTCAACAATTACACCAATTAGCTTATTTTTCGGCGACACCATATAAAAAATATTCTTGGGTTGAAAAGATAATTTATTTACGAAACTCATCTTTCATTTTAGACTTACAATAATTTTTTAATTTTTATAACTTTTCTTACTATGTATTTTTAATAAACATATTTCACATACAAATAGTATAGTACAGAAAAAAACTGCACCAATGAAAAGAGTAAACCCAGTTGCAATATTTAATAAGAGTTTAATAGGTTTAGGAACATCATGTTTATTTAAAATCGTTACAAGTTTTTTGTAAAGTTTTTCTGACGGTGATGGATATTTAATTTCAAAATATTTTTTAAGCATTTTAAAAATCCCAGACGATATTATAAGTCCAAGTCTTTTGTTTAATAATGAAGTAAATATTGTTTCAACTATTCTTTGGTGGCTAATAAAATATCCTTCCCATCCGTGTAATAATTGATCATTTCCTTTACCAAAATTAATAATATCTTCCACGTCTTTTCCAACAAAGTTTCTATCTTTCGATTCAACTTTTGCAAATTGTATGAATGTGTTTAAGTTTTCAGGACTATCGATGTAAGCACTTTCGTCGCATCCGAAAATTCGCTGTAACACAGTACTAAAGTATCCTAAAATTGTATTGTCGCCCGAAGTATGCACGCTTGAAATTATAGATTCGGTTATAGGCAAAGGCCCAAGATGGTACATTTTAGTTCTATTCATGAGAATTGGATTCATTATGTTATCGTTTTTGTTCATACATCCAAATTCTGTCTAAGCTATCATATTTACCATGCAAAGTGTCGCATTGCCTCGTATTGCATTCTCAAAATTGGTTCTGTTTGAATTATAGAGTAATTCAAGCTCAAGTATTTGTGGTATTCTTGGCCTGGCACATGAAAATATCTGTGTATCCATTCTATATCCAAATTCAACCAGAGACTTTTTAATATTTTTACAAGATATTTTGTTCGAAACTGCTGCCATTTTAAAGCAATGTTCAAATCCCCGAATAGTAGTTTTATTATTCTTGCAAACAGCTTCAACGAATTCCGAATTTTCGGAAAAGCAGTTGCATCTAGGAGCCTCGTACTTTTGTTTAACAGTATATTTGAAATGTTCAGCGTCAAAATATGATTTCAATCCTAAAACGTATTCCTTAAATTGATGGCTGCTATAGAATATTAATTTATGCATTTCTGCTACTGTATTCCATTTTCTTCCAACAGGAAGTGGTGAAACCAACTCTGTAACAAATATTCCTTTGTAAGCATTCACAAGTACGAGGTCCAAGCAGTATTTTGGTAAGTTTTCCGTGTGATGGGAGCATTGGACAAATTCAGCTGCAGTTGATAAACTGAATAAGCACGAATCCACTAAAGTGTTTCCAAGCTTCGTAAGTTTTCCTCTTAGAATTTTCGGTTCAATCAAAATACAGTACATCAAAAAAAGTAATAGGAATACGATAGTTAAGAATATGAACTAGCTCCACTTATCGTATGGTTTGGAATAGAATTGAAATTGTATCTCTGCGTTAACTCCGTTACAGGTAATGAAATTAAAATACGGCTCATATGCAGGGAGTCCATGCCAAAAAAATGTAGACTCAATAATGTAGACAACAATAATGTAGACTCAATAATGTAGACAACAATAATGTAGACACAATAATCTAGACGGTGTAATAATGTAGACAGTGTAATAATGTTGACACCAATAATGTAGACAATGTAATAATGTAGACACCAATAATGTAGACAATGTAATAATGTAGACAATAATAATGTCGACAGTGCAATAATGTAGACAGTGTAATAATGTAGACAAGATGTAAACAAGAATGGATAAGATATTGACTAGAAATTTTTACCTTCAGAGAATATAACTTATAAAAGCGGTTTCAAATCATGAAAAAACAATCTTTTTATTCATCGTAGTAACAAATCAAACCATCGCCATCTTGTCTACATTATTGGTGTCTATATTATTACTTGTCTACATTATTGTTGTCTACATTTTTTGTTGTCAACATTATTACACTGTCTACATTATTGGTGTCTACATTATTACATTGTCTACATTATTGTGTCTACATTTTTGAGTCTACATTTTGGCCTGCTTCGGGTGCAATAATAGTACAAAAAAGTTTTTTTTTAACTTTAAAGAAATTTAAAATTGCAAAATTAGAGATTATTTATAATAATGTCAAAGAACTTTATAACCTTAGTAGATTATGATTATAAGGAAAACTTTTAAACCTTAATTTTTAAAAATCGTTTTAAATATAACGTTACGTGTTTTATTTTGATTGTAAGTTGACAAAAGCACGATAGTGAAAGAAATAAACTTTGCTGAAATTGAATTCGTTATTAAATGTTTTTTGGTTATTCTTGCAATGTTCACCAAAGTTTTTTTAATGACGTGTTATAAAGTAAAACTCGGTATGCCTCATTTTCCGATCAAACAGATAAAGGTTTCATTTTTCGGTTTAAACAAACTTTACTTTCAAAGCCGTATTTAATCTTTGAAATGGAGTTTAAGTTGTTCTTAGTTTTGTGTTTTTATGCAAATCTCAACAATAATTTTGGCCTTGCTTCGACCATCCATGGCTTGGAAACTTCAATTTCTGAATATGAAGACTGTTCAATACATATTTACAATACATATACAATATTTTTGATCCAACTTTTGAGTTTTCGACTTCTTTAACTGTACCATTATCAATTGAAATACCGAGTTCTGATGTTGTTAATTTCTTAATAATCCATCACAAATCAATGAAAATAATAAACTGTGTTGTAGAATTTCTTATAAAACCGGAAAGCTTTTCTGAAGTTAAAATTGGAAGGATAAATATAGGAGAATTGACTGAACGTACTTTACTACGATCTTCAGTAATTTCTAAATCTGCGCAAACGCTTGGTCTAGTGCATATTTTTACAACATTCCGAGAATACAGACAGCATTTTTATGATTGGTCTTTACACGAGAGGATTGGAATTCCCCCTTGCAGTATTTTACACTATGAGTCAAACGTCAATAATTTCAAAAGTACGAATTCTTTTTGCGGTTGGGTACGTTACACGCTATACCTTACTAAATAACTGCTTTAGTGTTCTAATAACATGCAGAGCACAGATAATACACACCGGCTCTAACAAGGCATGGAAAACTTCTATTTTTTTCTGAGTATTCCTCAAATACAAAGTAAAGTATTTCCGCTTTTTATACTAAAGATATCAATCTTACGAATACTATTTACGGCGATTTTAGTATTTGGCCAATCAAAACAAAAATCCAAGAAATTATTCATAATCCATTTAAAAAGTATTTTTAAAGGATAGTCAATTTACAGATTTTAATATTTTTATATACATCCTTCTATCAGAAGCATTCGATTTGCATGAAATTAAAAACACTTCATATGATAATATTAATAAAACTATATTACAATAATGTACCGGAATCAATTTGTTTTCGCTTTTACGAGCTGCATAAGAAAAGCACTACATGAACGTCAAACATTGCTTGTACAAAAAATAATAGTTTTTGGAAATGTGTATTTTAACTTTTTAACCTGTGATGGAATTGGGAAGCATTTAGATTTGAATTTTTACATAAGAGCGTATAGTAGTGATGCATGGATTTACTTCTTATTAGTCACAGTATTCTTATTGCCATTAATATTTCAATTGGAACTACTAAGGCATAAACATGAAATAAAATATATTTTTGACTCCGTTATAAGATTTTACTTGTATTTACTTTCTGCTTTGCTTGAACTAGATAAACAAGAAAGAGATATTATAAGTACAAACTAAAGGTCAAAAAGATTATGATATGTATTCCTTCTTGTAAGGCTTCATTTCTAATCTAACAAGTTTAGGGTTACATAGAAAAGTAATGGATTGATATTCAATTTAATAGTTTCAATCAATTTTTATTGGTAAGAAATTTCAATAAACTGAATCAACAGTTTAAGAATTAAAATTAATTTTTATTAGTAAAGAAAAAATGAATTTAAAACGCTGAGTGCTGACTGATGAGGAAGTAAAGATTTAAAATCTTGGGTTTCTAAATAATATTTTTGCCACAATGTGACGTCAAATTCATCGACCGATTTCCTCTACGTTTCAGCCAAGGAACACGAGTACGTCGTATGAATCAAACGGTCGGTTTCTTTCCTACCATAACCATCACAAGGATGGCGCAGAATGTTGGAGTAGGTTAGGAACAAAATAGAATTGTTTACAGTTTCAAAATTGAAATGCGACTCAGCCTCTTACCCTTATAAAAAGCATTTTCTCGAATTTCATCATTACGAATATAAAAGTCATTCAAACAACTTGTCACTTAATTCATAAACAATAGAACTCATCTACAACAATTAACATGCCGCAGGTACTACGAATTTTTGCTTGCAGAATTATGACCAAAGTGCCTTGACGACCGTCAATTAAATTGTTTAGAAATTGTTAAGCAAATTAGTTTGATTGAATCGTCAAAAAACTTTGATTTTTGCCGGTAGTAATTCTAAATATTTTGTTTTGAATTCTAGACTCTTAAATCAGAGACGATAAAGACCAACATGGAAGGAATGAAAAATACTGGAAAGGAAGCGATTGACTCGACTAGGTCAAAGGCTGGAGATGCAGCAGATTCAATGAAAGAGGCAATCAAGGTAATTTATTCATTAGATTTTTTTAAATAAGCTTGTAAATTTTAAACTATTATTCATTAGCCTCATGAACCGACAATGATGGAAAAGGGGAAGGAAAAGATGCATAATGCGAAAGACTACACATGCGGCAAAATGGAGACTGCCAAGGATAAGATGGGTGATGCTTGCCAACAAGTCAAGAAAGCCACAGTCGGTTAAACATCATCTTCATCATAGAAGACTATTCCTATTTTCCTCAAATAAATTATTATTAGTTAAGCAATAAATTATTAATATCCCATTAGAATTTGCAATTTGGTTTGGTTTGTTCCAGGTAGAAACGTTATAAAATTAAGAAAAAAGGTTTAACATGTTATCTCTTTCTTTGTAAACAAAGAAACATAAGCCGAAATAAAAAAGATACACTAAAAGTTATTAATTATTGTAGTTTTTTAAAAAAATTTTATTTAGTTCTGGTTGTACTATTTGATGCAAAAAACATAACGAGGAATTGATCAGTTGTTAGTAAGAATTTTATAAAAAATCTCCGTCCATATCTAAATCAAGGGATTTTAAATTCATACACTTTTTAAATCCATCCTAAAATTGACAGGTGGGGAATGGGGATAAGGATTCTTTGAGCAACTCATTCTTAAATCTTCTTAAATGGTTCAATCAATATTCATTAACAAGACAGTAAACTGAGACAATTTTACATTTAAAGTTAATTTTTATTATTTTTAAATAAATAAATCCAGAGATGAAGATGAAATCGAGAAGTGGTGATTCAAAATAAATATTCTTCCTTTCTAATATCTTTTACCTTGTAACGTCGTCATAAATAGATTCAGCGATCCATTTTCTTGATTTAAATACCTCGTAGGAATCTGAATTACTTCCAACCAGAGCCAGCACAAGGCGCAGGAAGATGGCGTAGGTTATGAACAAAAATAGAATTGTTTACAGTTTCAGAATTCAAATACGACGCAGCGTCTTATCCTTATAAAAAGCCTTTTCTCGAATTTGATCATTAAGAATATAATAGTCATTCAAACAACTTGTCACCACGATCCGCCACCCTAGTGCCTTTCAGACGTAAAATGAAATCGAAAGTCCTGAAAGGCGGCATCACTAATTAGTTGCGTCATCCTTCTTATTTTTCATTTACCCAAGGTTGGCAAGGTCAAGTGAATTTTC
>JAQGCN010001019.1:0-12320 GCA_034699725.1 Friesea truncata | reverse complement strand
TTCGATTGTCTTATATTGGGCACGGGCGAGTTCATTCATTCCTTCCATCCTCACACACAGCAGTCAGGTCGACTGCATTCGATTGAATTGAATAGGTCGAAATTGTTGATGCTTTACCGTTCCAAATGGAATGGAATGGATGTAATTCAATGACACGTGTAATAAGAATAACTGTTAAATATTACTTTTAATTATTGGATTTTGCAAATTTGAAATATCAAATACTTTACATTACAGCTTAACCAGGAACCAATGAAAGAATTAATCAGTGCTGAAATTGATTTTGATTATAAGATGCTTGATTCTTCTGACCCTGAACTTGAATTTGGTGGTGATTTTAATAATATTACTGTAACCCCAAACCTTGGAAACCCCATGGTATAACATTTCAATATTCTTATCTAAGTTCACTTTAACCATTTGGGAAAACATTCCAGGTGGCCCTGCCTCTGGGCCCTTTCAATGTAAACACATCTACATATCCAATAAATACATCGGATTTTGAAAGAGTTAGTTAAAAATTCTAAGTTACAACATTCAGATTAAGCATAATACTACATAAATTATAATGCAGTCTATCCAAACACCAATATCTGTCAAAAAAATTGCTGTGTCCTTTCCGGATGATGTCCAAAATATTGACAATATTCAACCAACAATACAAGAAGTAAGAAATATCCTAAGTAACTCAGTAAAAGTGATAAATGTAATAATTAATAATTTTCTATTTTCAGAAATCACAAACTGAGAACCCAAGCATTCAACAAGATCAATCAACTGAGAATTTAGCGCTGCTCCGTTTACAGCTAAGTATAGAAGTAAAAGGTATTGAAGATTGGGCAAAATGTCAAACAACACAGCTCCAAGGCAAAGTAAGGAAATCACCAAAAGAAAACAAATGTGATTTAGATCAAATTGAAAAAAGCTTCACCATGCTTATTAAAACCATGCATCAGAGAAAAATGCCAGAGGTATTTAAAATGAAAAGCGTAAAATTTGTTTGGTGTAAACTTTGATATCAATGTGTAGATTGAGAAAATGCTGCTTGATTTAATGCCGCAAATCGCAGTAATAAACAAGCAGCCAGAATTAGTACAACAGTATAAATCACCATTTTATGTTGAACTAACTGCAATGTCTGGAAAAGATTTCGTGCTTAAATATTACAAGTTAACTGCGAAAGTTATTAATCAGAGGAAAAAAACTATTGCTAAGTCAAAACCTGTTGAGCCAAACTCAAAAGTATCAAATGGTAAAAACTGTTTTCCATATAAGTAAGTTCAATATACATTTGTCCTAAAAACTAGAAATTAATTTACTTATTTTACTAATATTAGATTTAACATCCCAGTGAAATTTGATAGGGTGTATAAATTCCTAAAACTCAGCAAAGTTTCCGATGAAAACTTTTTCGTCCTATTTTCATTTAAATGTTTGAAGTTCCCAGGAAAAAGTGTAAGTATTCAGATAAATCCAATCAAGAATTTGAACAACTAACTTACACATTTTTTTTATCAGTTTGAAATTTATTCCCAACCTTTTAAAATAATCAGTAATTCCTCGCAATTAGGGGAAGGTGAATCTGCTAGAATATGGGAGATTGCGAGTAGTGATTTTGGTTACTGTGTGACAATAATCCCATTAGCACGCAATGGGGATAATGAAACCGTTTGCTGTAATCCACAAGCCAGACCAGTAGTACTACCACTTTCCGCTGTTGCTGATGCTGCTAATGGATATTTTGCTAGGAAATGTATTGAACCGTTTCCACTTGAATCGTATATGCACGTCTACCAACATTTATTTCCGTAAAATTTTCTAAGTTATAAATTTATAAATTTTCCAATTGCAACACTTTAATTTTCAGCGGAAAAGTAAATACAAGTGAAGTTCTTATCAAATACGAGGATTTTCTGACATCACCTTCTCCGAAATGTCTAAAGACTGTTTGGGATTGGATGTCGCGAGTTAAGGAAATGCTTGTCAAAAATGAGGAAATAAGAATACTATGGAATGCCAAGTAAGAAATATATATGCTAATAAATGTTGGATTAGTATACTATCTGGTTTTGCTATAAAAAGCAAAATAGCACAAATACGTTCACGTGATGATGCTTGTGAAGCTATTTCACAACATGGAAAATCTGGACATTTTCAGATACGTTTCTCTGGATCTGAACCTAATGCACTAGCCATTGACCGGATTGCAATTGGTGAAGAGTTGCTTTTAAAAATTATATTCAAAAGTTTATTCAATTTGGTTTGGATTTATACAGATAATACTGTAATAAGCGTTACATATGATAAACGACATATGCACGCTTGGAAACTGGACGAATTTATACTTGGTTGCAGGAAGGGCTATTGTACTAAACATTATCCTTCAGATGTCACAGCAGAAAATTACTTTGGGCCATATTTTGATGAACAAATACAAACTAAGGAAAAACCTGGTTATCGAAAGGTTTTAAATTGGTTTTTTTTTAATAAATGTTTGTTTTCTGCTACTAAGATTGAAAAATCTGTACATTTTTGTTGCCTCTCGAGTAGGTAATGCTGCTTTAGCTTCCTATCTATTATCTTTCAATTGTTAATTCAAAGGTGAGAAGTTTTCATAAACTCGATTGTTTAAAATTAAGCAAAATAATTAAGTGTTGCAAATCTAACTTAATTATGTCTAATGGATTTTTAATTATACGTTAACCAATAAATACAAATAAGTATATTTAAAGGTGATTTTAAACAATTTGGAGTCAACATTAATTTAAATATGAATATATTTGATTTGAATGAATAAATTTTTTTTATCAGCTTGACTTGAACAGTATTCCAAACCATTTTAAAGTAATCAGTCAGCAGGACAAGGTGAATCTGCTGGAATGTGGGAAATTATCAAAAGACCGAAAAAATATTTTGTGTAACCTTTTGTATGAAATCCACCAAAAAGATAGTTAGATCCAAGCAGATGATCCATGAACTCAAGCTCAACCATGAATACAATATGACGGGTTTAAAATAAATTTCAAATTTAATTCTGTTCCTAAATACAGAAGATTAAATATATATTAATGTCGTACATTTCTGAAATTCTGTACAAAATGCTCTATTTTAATACTGCTCATTTACATTGTTATTACTGATTTTTATCATGTAAAATAAAATGTTCTTAAGGAAATGTGTGTAAAAAAGTAGCGAAAGAAATTCGTAACCCGTCAGTATCTCTACAATTAAGGTCAAGGGTTTAAAACTTAGTAGCGCATCTTTTAACCTGTGAAGGTTGACTATTATTTCATTGTCAAGCAAAAACTTAACAGAACTAACTGATTTCTTTTGTTCATTTTCATTGACATCTCTTAGAAATAATGGAAGAAGTGAATCAATATTTGAAATTCTTAAAACATTTTTTGCTGTTTGTTTAAATTGAATTTGAGACATTTTGGTATGAATATTAATAGAACTGTCACTTTTTATTGTTAGTAGGGCTCGTATTGAATAACTTTTTATACTTTGTGTAGGTGTAGGTCGTAACATTTCTACGAATTTGTTTTGATACACACTAATATTTACAAAATGTAAAAGTTACAAGAAATAAGAAATATCTACTATGAAACTGAACTGTAATTAGTTATGTTTAAACAACACAAAAAACAATTTTTTAATTAACCTAAGGTCGAATTTTAAAATTGCATCAATATTTGTTCATCCAGTAATATAATAATATTTCTTACTAACTGTGAGCTGTAACTAAAAAATAACCGACACGAGATGGAAGGTTTTTAATAATTTGTAAGTATAGTATCTTGGTATCTTATTATCTCTCGTCCTTTTGTTTGATTGAATTAATGGGTGATAAGTAGATCCGATCTACAAAAAAAGGATTCCTATTGAAGACCCGTCTTCCTGCGGATAAAAATTATAGGCTACAGACAATTCAATTTTCAGTTACTTCATCAATTAGAGTTAGATGAGGATATGCTACAGCTGGCGAAATTGAAACAGGAGAAGAACGAGGGGGTTGGAGATACGAAACGTCACGCCTACGAACCGGGGGCTTGGGTGGAAAACTATGATATTACTTCATTATCGTCATTTAAAAAACAAAAATAAATGCAATGCAACAAGGTAAGAATGTTTTTTCTTTAATGTCAACATGTGTGAAAATGGAAGAAGCGAATACGAAGAAAATAACAGTTTTACTAAACTTACAAAAACCATTCTACTCTTGTTGCATTACATTTATTAGTATTTTTTAAATGATGGTAATGAAGTAATTATAGTTCACCACACCGGTTCGGGGGTGTGATGTTTCGTGGTTGGAGATCAGAGCTTCATTAACCTTTTCATCTAGAATTAAAGAGATTATTGAGTATTAAGAAGCTAGTCTATTCTTAACTTTGTGAGCAGCTTTTAAAGTGAAACCGGAACGGGAAATACTTACTATTTTTTGCAAGTTCGCTTATGAGTTTTAAGATTGTCACTTCTGTGGAAAGATTTTTTGCATTTTCTGCATTCAAAACTTGGTCGCCCATGCGATCTTCTATGGCGACAATAATTGCTGAGCAATGAGAATGCCCCACCTGCAAATATGAAATTCGTGTATCTGTGATGGTAGTATATTTGTTATGTTCAATTTTTCAATTTGCTATTCTTACCACAATCTTTCACTTTGCAGACATATCTTTTCTCTGCCGTAGGTTTTTCTTTGCGATTTTCCAATTGTTCTTCCACAGTTCGTTTTCTGCCCCTTCTCATCATTTGTTCATTAACTTCAGATACAATTCGCTTTTCCTAATAAAACAAACTTCTTATTTTATTATATCCACTTATACCAGAATAGATATGCTGTTTACCTGAATATTATCTGTTTGTTTTAGATTCCCTTCCAGCATTTGAGTACAAACGATTTTAATAGAATTCTTCATCTCGTTTAATCTTGCAGCGAAACTGGCAGCTTCCTTTTCAAAGATTGTACGTAAGCCGTCCATCAACTGATGTATAAAGTTTTCCAACTCAGATTTAAAAATAATCAAGATACTATTGGAATCGTCACTTGAAGCCACACTGTTGATGTTTGAATTGCAAGCAATAGTCTCATCAGTTGACGTGGAAGCATCTACCATATCAACATAGTAGTCATGAGTTGCAGTAGCAACATCTGACGTAAAACAAAGTAAATTAGCTGAAGCGGAAGTATCCAATCCAACATTTGTAAATTAGTTGACGTAGACTCGTCAAACATTTCTATACTCGTTTCAGCGAAAACAGTTTCTGAGTTACAGCCTGGCCCTTCCGAGTTTATAAGTCATCAACTCTTCTTCTTGATATATTTCATCAAGCTTCTGAAACTACACAGTAAATCATATAATTCCCATGTCAATTAATATTAGAATGTCATAGCTTATAATCTTCACCTTCCTAATGTGGTTTTTTCACTTGCTTGCTGACGGCAACATTTTATCATTAAGTTCTTCCAATGTGAAGCCAATTGGAAGTTGAAATATTTGATGGAGGGGTAGTCCAGCATAAGGATTGGATGACATCTTGCTCAAATTGTTTTGCTAAATCAATCGGGATTCTGTAATATAAAAAAATGGAAGATTCAAATCGAATTTTTAAATACTTCATAACAGACTCCACGACCACTTTCATTGAACATGAAACACCTTGATTTAATTTATTTAAAAAAATTACTCACCTAAAGTTACATTTAATTGTGTTCGTCACCTAATACTTGATGACCATATGTTCAAATAATGAAGCAATCTAACAATAAGTGAAATTCATAGATACGAAATTATAACAATGCTCACGACGACGACTAAACACTAATCCGAAAAAATTCAATATTGAATTGCTACTGAAATAAATCAACTGAAGTAAAGAAAAACAGATGGTATTTTTAAATCATACTTTCACTTTCTAATATCCTTGAAGGACAATTATAAGGATAGCACATAGGGATACCAGGGACACCACATCCGTTTTCAGGCTAAACTTGAAACTTATGGACGACGCATGAATAGGGACAACAGGGATATAATTTCAGATTTAACCCGCGACAATTGAATCGTTGATATTTAATATGAAAAGCTAACAATCAATATTCGATAGTACTACTAAATGTTTATGTTTCCAACACACACAACATCCGTTAACAACAGTTTATTCATAGTGTCAGTATCATTTCATTGTCTTGATGGGACAGAGAAACCACGATTAAGATGAATGTTAAAGTTGTGCTTGCAACCTTTTCAGAAAATATTTTTAAAATACTTTAAACTACACAACTTTGATCACAACTTGTCGAATTTTACTTACGTATCCTAAACAATGTTCTGAAACTGTTGCAAGGTTAGTTAATTTGTAACCTAACTCAATTCTAGAGAACTTCAAGAGAATAAATTTCCGTGCAACTACATCATTATTACGGATATCACTACGACGAAGTAGCCATTCTGCCAATATCTTTTTCACCTGAAAACGAATAGTTTTTAATGTCTTTTATATTTAAAAAATTGGTAAACTTACCTTCGATTTCAAAATTATTGCCAATATAACGAATCCATGGACGGTAGGAAATCGATTAACACAATAATAATATCGATCATTGTGTTAGGATTAATTATCAATGGCATATAGACAATTATATTTAAAGGGAAATATAAACCAACAGCAAATATTACAAGTGGACCCGTTAGAAGATTTACTGACTGAAATAAGTTTCTCAGAGTAGAATAAAAATATAGCTTAAAAAATCAAACAAATTCTAAAGTTAATTTTAAAAATATTTAACTTTCCAAACCTAACCGTATTTTGTCATTAAAATCAGCTTACGGTATTAAAGTTTGGATCCTTCCTTTTTGTTTCGCTTTTACAAATTACTCCATGCATGGCCAATACTGTAGATACTAGAATTAGTTCACTTGCTTTAATAATGAGTTTTCCATAAGTACAAGCTATGAACCAAAAAGATGCATATAATGGTTTTGTGAATTGATTTGAAGTTAAGTTTAAAGTAGTTGTATATTCAATGCTCCTTTGTCCATTTATATGCAAAACTTCGTATAACTTACTTATATCCCCATTTACATACCATTGGCCACAAAGAAACAGAAAATACATGAATGGAGACATGTAAACTAATGTTGAACCAATCGCTTCTCCAACGCTTATCATCTGTAAACAATATCGTTAAGATATTATTCTGTTTTGTAAAAGAATGGAAAGTGAATATGAATAACTTCCTCACTTTTTGAGTCTTATTTTGACATTCTAAATCCAATTCAGTTCGTTTATAAATTTTTCAATTACGTGTGATCTTTTCCAAACTGTATGTGCTACACTAAGACATAGGAGCATCGTTGAATATGAATCAAATGTAGTCATGTAATTGTAAGTAGAATTCTCATTTTCCTGTTAAGCATAATGTTTAAAATAGAACTCCAAAAAGCAGTGCAATATATGAATCCACATAAAACCTAGAAAAGTTATCATAATTCCCATAAGTTAATAATGTAATTCCCAACCCATGGGGTTTATGAAGTATCTTAAATAAATAAATAAATAATTAATTTTAAATCTTAAAGTTGATACCCATTGATAAAGTTAATGAATTGAAATTATAATAATTCTGAATATAAGAGCACACCTTATGTATGACACAAGATTTGTATACACGTATAGATTGACTCTTGCCGTCATATATCAGAACGGAAAAACGGAATTACGCCCACGACACTGTAAAACTTAAGCCATTTTATGATAATGGAAGATGAATTGGGGAATTCTCGTTGTCTGAAATCTGTCAACATAATAATATGCTTTAAAATTTTTTGAACTTTCGTCATAAGCGGCGACAGTATTTCACTGATATTTGAAAGGCATTTTTACAAATTATGAATTGACAAACATTCAATTAAAAACGAAGTGTTTAAATACGGAAACCTGTCAAGCTGGACATTAAGTACAATACTAGCTTAACTATTCAAACAAGCTTTCTGCATAATTAGACACAATTTCCATTTTCACTCTTAGCTATGCCATATTGCTTTTAATTTTTATTTAATGGAATTTAATAAAAATTTTGGTGTATTTTGGTTGTGGTAAAAACTCACAAAATACGCAATACATCACCGCTCCACGAGTTCAAAATACAAATACAAAATACATTAAACCAAACATTTTCAAAATACAAAATACATTTTGTATTTGACGTATTTCACGTATTTCAAGTATCCGTATTTTCAAAATACATGTATTTTGTATTGCGAAGTGTTACCTAGCACATTTCATGCTTCAGGCTTAGTTAATAATTTAATCTACGGAACCAAATTAATAAATAAATAAACCGTTGTAACGGACTGTAAATATGTGTTGGAAACCATTTAGAACCATCGAACATTGATTTTTTATATTAAATATGAGCGATTTTGATTTCGCTCGTTCTCAGGTTGAACTTTTAACTTAAGGACATTCTAAGGATAGTTTTCCTTATCAGGTATCCTTAAGTTTTTTAAACTTGCCGCCGGATACGATTGAGACTGTACTTAACCGCTGTCCCTAGGATGTCCTTCGGTTTCAGATTTAATGCAAGTCGGAAAGGGAGACGGCTATTCGACTAAGCCTATTAACACTACGGAATATAATTATTCGTGACATTTGACCAGGAAGGAGTTGACCTATTTAGCTGAAAATCTATAGGGAATATTCTCATGACCTATGGAGTATTCTAGTAAAAGATTCATGTGAATAGATCAAATAATTCTTGAGTTATAGCGCGAACGGACAGACAGACGGACAACCCAAGTTACCTAAGCAGCGGTAGGTAGTGGTGTGTGTTCGAGTAATGTGTGTGAATTTTCTCTTTTAACTCTAATGTGAAAGAGAAGAGAGAAACTAAACAATGCACCGACCCAAAAATCGTCCCCTTCATTCGTCTGATATATAAAAAAATCAGACGAGGGAAGGGGACGATTTTTGGTTCGGTGCATTGTTTAGTTTCTCTCTTCTCTTTCACATTAGTTTTGAGTGAGAAAATTCACACACACCACTACCTACCACTGCTTAGGTAACTTGGGATGTCTGTCCGTCCGTCCGTTCGCGCTATAAGTCGAGAACGATTTGACCTATTGATATAATTCTTTTACTAAAATACTCCAAGGGTCAACGTCATGACAATGTTCCCTATAGATTTTCAGCGAATTAGGTCAACTCCTTCCTGGTCAAAAGTCACGAATAATTTTATTCCGTAGTGTTAATAGGCGTAGTCGAATAGCCGACCCTCCTTCTGACTCGCATTAAATCGGAAACCGAAGGATATCCTAGGGATAGCGGTTAAGGATTGCAGGAGGGATGACACATTCGTTTTCGGCGGCAAGGTTTAAAAACTTAAGGACAGCTGATAAGGACAGTTTTCCTTATCAGCTATCCTTACAATGTCCTTCAGTTAAAAGTTTAACCTGAAAACGAGCGAAATTAATATCGCTCATATGTAATATCAAAAATCAACGTTCGATAGTTCGAAAAGGTTGCCTACGCATATGTACATTCCGTTACAACGGTTTATTCCTAATATGTGTATCCAACACATAATAAGCAAGAAATGAAAGAAAATGTATGAAGTAAAAGCTCATCAAATTAAAATGTAAGGGTATCGTCTACTTTCACATAGAATCCTTTAGGAGCTTTTCTCTTATAAAACTGAATCGGGATTCTTATTGCAAATAGGATTACTAACATTGTATACATGGTTACTGCAAAAAGCTAAAGGACTTATAAAATGACTAAAGAGGATACATTATTACGAAACTCACAATAATTCCATGGAAATGAAAAGAGAAAGCAACAAGTATAAAAATCTCATCCTCAAGAAAAGCAGGATGTTCATTTTGTGAAAACTAGGATTCCAATTTGCAGTACCAAGAAAGATGTCGACAAGAGAACTCTCTGCAGGAAGGCTCGTATTAGGGTGATTCCAAGTTCTCGTTTATACGAAAACGCGAACGGAAACACGATTTTCGCTCTCGAATCAGACCACGTGATCAACTTTCACTTTGCGTTTATCTTTTCGTGAATGGAATAAACGAAAAGTTAAACGTGAAAAAGCTCAACTTTGCGTTTGTCTTTTCGTACGAACGAAAAGATTTAGTTTTTTAGTTTTATTGATTTAAATTCAATTAAATGTCCAATTTAATTGATTTTTATGACTAATTAAACTTAGTACACGATAATTAACAACATGGCACTCAATTGATTTCAGTTTTAGGCAAAAGTCGAATGCCTTATTTGAAAAAGTTGAATCAATTAAGTTTTTTCTTATTTTACTTAAAACTGCTAGACTTCTATCCAAGTAAAAATTAAACTCTTGTACTCTTAACCTTGAATAAAAATGGAGCTAATTAAAGTGTTTGACTAATCAATATATTCCAAATGTCACTAATACGACATTTTAAAGTCAAGTAATTAAAAAGAATTTGAATTTTAAAATCAGTATATTAAAACCTTATGATTGCAATATGACGAACCTGCTGACTTCACTCTCTTTTGACGCTATGCAAACGCCATTCCTTTATTCTCGTAAACGCAATTTTGGAACTCCAATTACCAATTTCTCTCACGAACGAAGAGTTCAACGAAGAGTGAAAATTTTTCTCGTTTGAAACGAAAACGAAATTTTGGAATCACCCCATTATTTTTCTATTTTTTTATTATTACATTACACGAATCTGTCTCTCAAGGGGAAAGCATTTAAGATCTCTTTCTCAACTCATGTTGTTCAATCCAAGACGCGTATCATGGTGGGACTTGTATAGATTGGAAGATTAATGAAAAAGTTATTGACTATCCTGAACGAGTATTTGGAATTTACAGGTACACGAAACTTATTAAATTCGACATATTTTGAATTACTTCTTTCTAACTAATATGATTTGTAGGTTGGAAAAACAAAAAATAAATTGCAGTTTTACAATTCCCATTGGAATACTCTTAGCACAATTTCAGCGAAGTTTAAATGCAATTGGTGATTTTGAATATGAGGATAAGAAATACACAAGGAATGAATAATTAACAGGTTACTGACATTTTATATATACATTATTTCTATCCAATTTCATTTAATGAGAAACGAACGACAATAAACTCCGGGTAATGTTTTTTCCAATCTTTGTATTTAACTTGATGCATTCTCTAATTAACATATAAATAGCTAAAGAACACATAAACAGTATGAGGTCTTGCTGCCTTTTTGAAGAGTTTATGTTTACAAAATAAATGTTCAATTTTACAAGATACAGAAGAAAGTAGAAACAAATAGCATATATTTGTTTAACATCATTTCTTTTTCTATGGGAATTGTAGGAAAAGAACAATTTCATTTGCATTTAGCAAACCAATTTATATTTAACATTCCATTACATTACCAAAGGATTTACACAAATTGAAAATCAATGGTTCAATGATAGATAGCTCAATAAAAATAAATTACAAATTATCACAATATTTATTATATAAGTTTTAGGATAATTTTCAAAGTTATATTTCATTTCTAAATGCTAGAGGAAAATTGATTTTGATAAAATTCCATTATAACACGCTGCACAACATTTTGTAATTTCATAACATTCCTTATTTGTAATTAAGAAAAGCAAACAAATTAACGATGTGTTTCTCTATTTTAACCTTATTTTTGCTTAAACTTTACCAGAAGCCTTTATAATATTCGCCAACGCTTTGCTTTAGTTTCACTTCGCTTAGCCTATAGTCTCTAGTTATTTATTGTGAAACCTTATTTCATTATCCCACGCTATTAAGTACCCTTAACTATTCTAATTTCATTTTTAGTACTTTTTTATAACAACAATCTTTTTTTATAAGCAACAGTGGGAGATTTGAACTCCACACCACATCACAACTTTTATTTTACTAGAAATTTAAACAACTAATTACAGCATTTAAGCAGTTACTCTAGTATTAATTTTTCATTCAATCAAAGTTCAAGTGGTGTAAATTGCTATTAAATCGTGAATTACTCCTCTGAATCAGTTATTTATTATGCACAAAAATACAAAAAAGGATTCCGCAGCTAAGGCAGGCAAAAACCCACCACCAAAACCACCATCTTCCGCCTCCTCTGATGAAGAAGACGATGAACCTTTAGTCATAACCAAAAAGGAATTTCTTAGACAACTTGAAAAAATCCAAGTAGGATACTCTAATCTGTTACATGAACAGATTTCAAAACAAACGAAAGCTATCAAACAGTTAGTAGAGCTCAATGGACAACTGACAAATGCAGTTGAAACTCTTGAGAAGAAAGTTAC
>JAQGCN010001018.1:0-12323 GCA_034699725.1 Friesea truncata | reverse complement strand
TATTCCAGATATGGTCGTGCCAAGAATAGTAAGCACTGGGCTACGACCTTAGACGCAGAAAATCAACCGTTTTGTTTTGTCATTCCGTGTATCATATTCTGGTTATTTTAAGAAAAAATCCTGTATTTGTACTTACAAATTGCTTCAAGCCTTTTGATAGTAGCAGCTCCGCGTGAATAAATTTTTATCATAAAAACCGAACTTGCATATATAACAACGGTTGGGATTAGCATAATTGGACTACTTATGCATACCACCACACTCGAACCCACAATTTGCAACATCGACTGAAATAGTTAAAAGCAGTATAGTTAATTAACACTAGCCTGGAAAAATTGTACGGTTCAACTTACTGCAAGAACTACGTTAATCCTATATGGCACGATCTCGTCCACCATTCCCGTATCATACGCAAATCTGTTCAAAATTCCTCCTGAAAAACGTTTATCTTTACTATATAATCTCATTTTTCATATACATTTAAAAATTCAAGTTTAAAACTTTACCAGGTGTATTGACTTCGATAAATCTCATTGGAACCCTTACGATAGCTCTTATAAGCTTAGAATGAATTGCAATAGAAGAACCAAGGAAATCATTAAATAGTTTGACTGATCTTGCAATTGAAAGTAGTAAGGCTACTGCAATAAGAATTCCATAAACTAAAACAGAGTTCACCCGGTTCCACGAAGTAGTATTTTCCAGAAAAACGCTGAAGGATGTATTTCTAATCTCGTAAGCCTCTGCGCCGGTCCTAAAATCAGTTATACTTCGATTACAAACTTTGTTGATACGCCCATTGGATACAAAGTCATCGCTTTCATTCGCAGACAATTTACCAAACTGGGTCATTTTGCCATGTCCAAGGTCTGCTGGCAAATCTCAGCAAAATAGACTAACAAATGACAATTTTCAAAATGCCCACTTTGTTCATATTACAACTTTTGTTTTACTTACCACACTTTCAGCCATATGTCCGAACCGGTAAGGAATGACTGGTAAGCGGCTAGAAGTAAAAGTGAGAAAAGTAGACTACGACAAGTGTTTCCTGCTCTTAAATACTCCATGACTAGGGAAAATTTTATTCTTCCAACACTTTGTAGTTCTTTCACAGCGGTTTGAAAAGTACCGTAGCTATTGGAATGAGTAATAGCAGTCGATGTCGATATGGACACCGTTTCTTTCGTCGCCTTGGGTTCATATAATTCGTCAATTGTCATTTCTTCTACTGAAGATTCAGTATTTGAGTCTTGGATTGATGGTCCAAGCGTAATGATCTTGTCAGCATGTTGTAGGAATTGGATGTGGTGTGTTACAAGTATGACACACTTGTGCTTCAAGATTCCCTTAATACATTTTTGTATAATATGGTTGGCCACGTTTGCATCAACTGCAGAGATAGGATCGTCCAATAAATAAATTTCTGCATTAGAATAACAAGCTCTAAAAATATAAATTAGATTCACTACAATACAACATAACAATATTTTATTTCCTTTATCAAACCTTGCTAAATTAATCCTTGCTTTTTGTCCTCCACTTAAATTTGCACCTTTGCTTCCAACGAGTGTCATATCTCCATAAGGGAAACTTTCCAAATCTACTCTAAGTGCGCAAGCATCAATAACAGCTTCATACCAATGGAAATCGTAAGGAACACCAAATAAAATATTATCTCGAATTGTTTCTGCTGGGAGTAGCCAAGGATCTTGAGACGCATACGCCTTCGACCCGAATAGCTTCACTTGTCCAGTTTCTGGTGTTAACTCTGACAATAAGGCTTGCAGCAATGTACTCTAAAAATAACAAAATAACCTCAAATTAATGTTGCTTGTAATCTAGTTTGATACCTTGTCGTAGGGATTTTTATTGAAGGTTAAAAATAGATCATTCTCCGTGTCGTAAAATAATGTGCAGAAGTTTTCCTTACCTTCTACCTTTAAAATTTCTTCCGATATGGCTGACGGAGTATACTCAGTTTTTGGAGAGTTCTCTTCTTCCAGAAGTAAAAAAGTCTAATTGAAAATAAATTATAATCAAGTTTAATATTCTAAGCAAATATAAAACTTTTTATTGTGTAGTGTAGCCGTAACCTGGATTCTTCTCGTTGTGGTTACAATTTCACCCAATATTGCTGCTCCAAATGGCATACGCAAACTAATCGTCTGACTCAGTGCTCCAAGCATGCTCAATACAACAAAAGCCTTAATACAATATAAACATTACTATTAAATTTTATTAAAATATTATTCTAAAATAAATACCGTCTCTGTTGATAGTGAATTGCCAATTAAAACGTATGTAAGAAAAGTTAAAAGGACGTTAAATTTAGGAAATACGTCCATTAGACTGTTAACGTAAGCTTGAAGTCTAGTTCTAATACGGATTTTAGTCAGTTCATTCCTTTAAAAATATTTACAAATATTTATAGTATTTAAACGAAAAATTGAATTTCTAAAACATGTTATGCAATTACTTAAATTTCAGTTCCAATTCTATTGTAAAGCATCGCATTCTTTATTTTCTTGACAGCAGAAGCTATACTTATAAGTTATTGCATAACATTTTCAAAGAATTCAGGATTACGTAAATTTTCACTTACTTTCTTGCTCCATCAATTGCTTCAACGTAAAGTTTTTCCATCAAAAACATTTTAACAAGAGACAATCCAGTTATAACTTGGGATAGAAGATTTATTCTTCTGTCAGTCCGTTGGGCAATTAACATTCGTAGCTTTAAAACACTTTTAGAAAATCCGAAGACTTTTTCGTTGAAAATAATAGAAAAAATCATTTTTTATTATTCTCGATTCTAATCTACCTTTTTATAATAAGACAAACTTACTTTGATACAGAGTGAAGGAAATCATGGAAAAGAAAGCCGGGAGTATGGATACACCAACATAATGCCAGAGGATAGCAACAGCAACTAAAACTTGGAAGGGACCGACTATAGCATAAAAAATAAAGTCCATTCCACGATCAAAGCGATTCAAATCGTTAGAAAGAAGGTTTGTAATTTGTCCCACACTAGTTTTGGTAAGACCCACCTGACTTAACCTTAAAGACTAAAAACAAAGAAAATATGTATGACATAACTAAAATTGTATAAACTCTGAAGTAATTTTGCAGCTTTACTTACTTTGTTGTATATTAATGCTGAGATTGCAATTCGTGCTTTGACTGAATGATGTAGAATATAATTGGAAAGCGGGTGTGTAATAAGTGTATTAGCAAATGTGAGAAAAATATATGCTGCAGCTAGGAGGGCGAACGTGTATGTAGAATGAAATTTCCAACTTAACGTTCTGATCAAACATCCTATGAGTACTGGTGTTCCTAACCTGAAACGATGTACCCGTTAACATTAACTTTCATTTGCAAAACATTTAATTTTTACAATATAACCGAAACATACCTAATTCCGATCAGTAGGAAAACAAAGCCAAATGTAGTGACGATGAGCTCTTTCGAGAAAAGAAGTAACAACGCTCTAATTAAGCTGGGATTTGAACGCTGAAGTTCTTGCTTCCAACAAGTACCGAGTCTTAACTTTAAAATTTCTGCTTTGTCAGAGGACGAAGTCACATCAAAATCTGAAATTTCTAATTCTCTTTTATTAGCTAGTTGGATAATAGGCAGTACCCACCTAAATCAAATAATAAATTATTTGTACAATTTCATAAACCGTACAACAGTATTATGCAAACCGACGAAGTTTGCGTATAACTTGTGATGCTTAATCGTTTGTAATACTTTCACCAGTGAAAATCGTCTTTACTACTTTCACTAGTGAGAATCGTTTTTACTACTTTCACTAGTGAAAATAGTCATTACTTTTCTCAGTAGTGAAAGTAGTAGTGATCAGTGAAAATAGTAGTGAAAAAATAGTTTGCTTGGGCCCTTAGGAGAAGTCCTTTAAGGAGTGCTCCGATTTTGCTCATTTTTGAACTTTACTTCAGTTATGACCTCAAATGCTTGTATACCAAATTTCGTTGCATTCCATGAACTCGTTCTCGAGTTGCTAACGGACGAACGGACGGACGGACTTTTGAATCACATATACCTCCTTCGTCGGTTTATAAATAAAGTTTATATAGAAATAGAATTAATTTACCAAAAAAATGATTTTGAAATAAAACTAGCGTTTTCCCGTCGGTGGTATCCAGTTTCTTGTCCCATTTCACAGATTTTTCAAATCATGAATTGGATATGGCTAAGTGCTGGTGGATAAAATAAGGGACTGGGACGACATGAATGAACTTGTGTTTGTTAAAAATTTTATAACACATTCTTTCAAAGTTCATTACACTTCTGCGGAACCTGTTTCTCTAACATGTTTTTAATACGGACCTCAAATGTAATTTTTCGTTACTTGTTTCAGTGAAATCTCAAGATGTGTCTTATATAACTACAAAGTTAAGCACGGAATGACTAATTCACCAAAAAAACGATAATATGCTTTTTTTAAAGTTTTTTTTAAAACGAATCGAGCTGAAATAAGAAAATATCCATCAATTATCTAAAAAGTTAAAAAATAGAAACATTAATTTTAAACATTGGAGTTCTCCTATTTATTTTATAATCTTGCTAAATTATGATCAAATATTAAGTAGCTTTCATTAACGAATTGAGGGCTAGTTTAATTGGATTTAAAAATTCACTTCAAATTATTTAAAAGTCAAAGTTTAATTATTTAAATTTTAAATATTCTCATAATGATAAATTAAGAATGAAATAATATGAAGCTTGTCCGAGTATGATGTGGTTGGTTTGTTATAACAACGGCTTATTAACCAACGAAGGAGGTATATGTGATCTAAATGTCTGTCCGTCCGTCTGTTAGCACGATAACTCGAGAACGAGTTAACGGATGCCGACGAAACTTGGTATACAAGCAATTGAGGTCATAACTGAGGTCAAGTTCAAAAATGAGCAAAATCGGAGCAGTCCTTAAGGGACTTCTCCTAAGGGCCCAAGCGAAATAGTTTAATTTTTCACGACTATTTTCACTAATTCACTTATACTTTCACTACTGAGAATAGTAATGACTATTTTCACTAGTGAAAGTATTACAAGCGATTAAGCATTATAAGTTTACCTAATCTTCGTCGGTTATGCATAATACTGTTGTACGGTTTATTTATTTATTAATTTAGTAATTCAGTATACAATGTGTTGCATAACTTGTAGTTATTTTTAATATGTCCGATTAGGTACGAATTTTTCTAAAGCTCTATTTCAGCAAGGTGGAAATAAGAAACTAAATTCAACATCAATTAAAAGTTTTTACGGTTTACTTTGATCAAAATTAAATTGATCTATAATTAAAAAGTAAACGAATATTGATTTAAGAAATGAAAGGATTTATAAACCAATAAAACTTGATTTTCTACAAACCTGTTTTACCTGGAGCGATAAAACAGATATAGTTTTTTAATGTTAAAGTAGTCAATAAAATAATTTATTCTTTTAACATGCGTGGGGCAAGAAATGTGTTAAGTAACACACATTCTGTATAAAAAAAATTAACAAAGGACCGAGTAAAGCTGCAAAAGGTGGTAGACAGTATTAATAAAGTAATCGGATCAAAATCACGCAACAACCGGCACTTAAATCACGTAATAAATACATATAATAGGAAGTAACCATAGTAAGTCCTACTTAATAGTAATAATCTCGATTTATTGGAACCAGGGTAACCTTAACGATGATTGTTTATGCTACGCATTAATCGGGTAGTTTCATTTTGTCATTTAGCATGGAGCTTTTTTGGTGAAAGTTTTGGGAGCGTTTTGGGTTAAAGAAAAAGTTGTTTATTTTTCAATCAACAAACTTGAATTATTTTTTGTGAATTAATTTTTTTGAAGTTAAATTAAAGTTTTTTCTAAGCGAAAACTTTAATATTATTCTTAAAAATGGGTAGGACATGTGTGACATTCAAGAAAAAATTCAGTTGGAGCAATTCATGGATTCCCAAGAGATGATAGAATCAAAAGACAACTGGAGGATGAGGAAGCAATTGGAGAAACAAAACTAAATGTACTGAATACAACAAATCATGGAGTATGTTCATTACATTTTAATGACTAACTATTGTGGACCAATGAGAAAGAAGCTGAAGACACATGCAGTGCCTCAATCATAACCAAAAATGCGTAAGTAGAATTTTAAAACGCTTTATAAGAAATGGAAATTTTACTAAGCAATATTTTCTCCTTTGCAGAATTACAAAATGAACCAATGTCACGACTGATGCTATTGTCCCTGATAGCTTGCATAAAAGTAAGTCATTTAATTGAAATCCAGTTCATTTAATTAATTTTCAACTTCATTAATTTAGGCAAAATTGAATACTATAAGCAAGAGCTGGAAGAGTCAACAAACGTTAGATGAATACTTGGAAACATTGTCCAGCGATATTACTATCTAAAAACCTATTAGTTATTTAGTTCTGTGTGATAAAATTAACTTTGAATAAAAAAAAAATTATTTGCTATTAGTTACGGATTTCGTGATGACTTTTCCTTTAACCCAAAACGCTCCCAAAACTTTCACCAAAAAAGCTCCATGCTAAATGACAAAATGAAACTACCCGATTAATGCGTAGCATAAACAATCATCGTTAAGGTTACCCTGATTGGAACAAAAATAAAATTCGCAAATTGAGAAAATGAATGTTTGTATATTAAATAAAACCAAGGTTGCTCGGACAATTAAATTGAATCAATTTGTTCATATGAAGAATTCAATTCAATGGTTGTCATGTCAAATAACCTTGAAATAAAACTGTTTACAAAATGTGAAGTTTATTATTCAAATATTTATCTTGATTTTAGATGTCCGCAAAAACGCTACGTTCACCATACACAAAAGATATATTTCCATCAGAAATTGTAAACAAATTAACTATCCCCGAATACCTTCTGCAAAACGCTGAACAAGCTGTAAAGGATGGCAAGGATGATTGGATTGTAAGCATAATTATAGTATGATGTAAATAGGTTATGAATTACAGACTCATATTAAGCTATTATGTGTTTAGATTGATGGCGTAACTGGTCAAACAAAAAAGTTTAAAGATCTTGAATTTCAAACAAGACAAGTTGCATGTGATTTTAATAAACGAGGATTAAAACCAGGGGATACTGTTCTATATTTACTTCATGAAATGTTTAATATTTACCCAATACTTATTCGAGTATGGAGAGCAAACGGAGTAATTCGTTCATCATATGCTGAAGATATTGAAAAGAGACGTTGGTGGAGCGTGTTGAAGAATCAAATGTAAAATGGATCCTGTGTGAAGCAGATACTGCCTAAATGTGTTTAAAAGTAGCTAACAGCGTAGAATGGGATGTTGAGGTGTTTGTAAATGGTGAAGTGGATGGTTGTACTCCAATGTCTGAACTTTTTAATGATGATGGCGAAGGTTAGCACGTTTTCTTAGTAAGAGCTTTGTATTTATTTGATTATTTTTAGAAGTACCTACGCTAATGCTCAATCCAGACGATCCTGCCGTTATTCTTTGTACAAGTGGTACAACTGGTAAGAGCAAAGGAGCAGTGCATACACATAAAAGTCTCTTGCACACAATTTTATCTATGCAATACAAGCCATGGAGTGATAAACCAAATATAATTTCATCAAAAGGGACACACGCTCTGGGAATTATTTTACCATTAACATTGTTAACTCAAGGGAAAACGTGTATTACTGTATCTATAAAAATTAAAGAAATTTTTTTAGAAGCTGTTCAAAAATTTAAACCGGGCGTTATATTTGGCATTGCTCCATTCCTAGCATCACTTTTTGATAATTCAGAAGAATCTAAATATGATATTTCAAGTATTGAAATTGTATTAATTGGTGGAACACCTGTTACTCCAGCAATGATGCAAGCACTTCAAAAACCACCGAATGTGAAAACCGTTCTAAACGTAAGATAAACATCACATTTACATCTACAATAATGTTCGTTGCACGTATATCGGATATGCACTCATTCTATAGTTACGGAATGATAGAGCTTCTTCCAATTGCTTCAGAAATTTTCCTTGGGTCGAAAATTCCTTCGAGATACCCTGGTAAATATTGTTTGCCACAACGATGTATTATATGTTGTATCCTACTTTTATTTCAGGTACACCTGAATGTAGCATTGGTAAAGCATACGCTGGGACTCAAATTCAAATACGAGATCCTGATACGAAAGAAGTTCTTGGACCAAACAAAAAAGGAGAAATTTGGGTTAAATCGCCAACTCGGTTTAAATGCTACTACAATAATATAAACGTAATGTTCAACTAAAAAGTTTTGCAACGAACTTTAACGTTATTTACTTTATACATTTTTCTATTGAAGGCAACAGAAGCATCGTTTTACGAAGGATGGTTAATGACTGGAGATGCTGGTTATTATGATGAAAATGAATTTATATTCATAGTAGACAGAATGAAGGAAATATTTAAATGTTATGCAAACCATGTAAAATATAGCATTCCCATTGAAAAAATTCGTTACAAAAAGAAACAAATAATGGTAAAGATAATAATTTTTTACTTTAGGCCTCACCTACTGAACTTGAAGGAATGATTTCCGCGCATGAAGCAGTTGATGAAGTCTGTGTAGTTGAAGTAGATGATGGTATAAGCAAAGTACCACGTGCATTTGTTAAATTGAAGTTGGAGTATCTTGGGAAAGGTGAACAAGCTTTGGCAGAAGATATTAAACAGTTCACTAATGGTATTATACTACATTTTAGTGCATGTTTTGCCTGTAACATATTATGTTTGTTATACAGATAAAGTAGCAAGTTACAAGCATTTACGTGGTGGTGTCTATTTTATTGAGAATATTCCAAGAGAAAAGACAGGGAAAATTTTTACGGCAACAATTGGAGGAAATAAAATAAATAAAACTTAAAAAGATTATTAAATCTTTAATACAGTTTTGTATAAAAACCAAACAGTTTTCTCAACGTGTCAAAAGAAGTTTAATTAAATGTTAAGGAATGTGCACATGTTTGAACTGGTTAAAATATGCTAAACTTTTTGACAAGGACTTAGAATCAAATAAACAAGGCAATAGAATAAACCAAATAGCGAAGCAACTATCAACCCGTCAGTCTTTCTACAAAGTTATTGAAAATCCATAAAATAAAATTCATTCATAGACCTTAAAATCCATTCATGCACTTTACAATCAATATACCTTAAAATCAGTTTTAGACCTTAACGGGTCACCGTAGAAAAAAAATGACAGAAGAAAAATTTGTTTAAAATTGAATTCTAAACAACTTTTGTATAGGACATTTTTAAGTTTGTGAGGGAATCCAAGGTTAACTGGATTTCCAAATCTGATCAACACTCACTGTTTCTGTTAGGAAAATTTTTTTGAAAATTTATTTGTACTTCAAGTACTTCCATTTATCTTTTTTTTTATCTCTTACATTACTTCTGAATAATACAACTGCATCCAGTAAAATAAATCCTTCCTTACAAAGATCCTTACTCCAAAATAGTTGGAAGGAGAGCCATTGCGCAGAAAACACCAAATAAACTTACAGCAATCAACTTAGTCCAAACTTTGCTAAATTAACAAATTAAACAATTTAACTGACATAAATGTATTCAGCTATTCTTACTTTGGTATGAAAATGAAAGGGGTTGGACCAAGAATGAAAAGAGATATGGAACAACCCACTAGTCCGATTACGACCAAATTCCATTCATTTTTACATCTTGTAGAAATTAAACCACAGATTGGACTTGATACAGAATAGAATACTGTCAAAGTTAAGAAAAACAATCCAACTAAGGTGGAAGATAAATTAAATTGCTAAGAAAAGTACAATCAAAATTAATTTAGTGAAATTTTTTTATGATCGTGTTCATGTTCTTACTTCTCTTAAATTCGGTTCTAAAACAGGGTCTGGTGAAATCCATCCAACTGAAATAACTAATACAGCAGACACAATCGCAATAGTTTTTGGCATTAGCAAAAATTTTATCATGCCACCATTTGACTTTTCGGATATGTATTCTCTCTTAGCAGAAGCTAATGATGCTGGAATTAGTAAAAACGTCAACCAGGAAGAAAATAATAAGCCACCAACAGACCAAAAAGGTATTTTCACTCCTCCGAGCTAGTGATATACAGAAAATAGAATTCGATTTAATTATCATCAATTTTAGCTTACATCGTAGAGTAATCCACCAAGTGCTGGTCCTAGACTAAGTCCTGCGCCTGTGAATATTTCAGAGATACCCTATTTAAACAAAAACTTGTTGGAAAAAAATACAAATTCTTTGATAATATAATTTAGAACATACAATGACAAAACTGATATCAACTGGAAATACTTTTGCAAAAAGTGTATAAGTAGAAGTTAAATATGCTGCAGCACCAAGTCCATCACAAATTCGTATTACGAAACACCCAACCGTAAAGAGATGAACATTGCGAATGATAAAAGAAATCCAAATAATATGTTACTAATTCCACTTAAACTTAAGCCAACTATAAGTACATTTCGTGTATTGCAATGTGCAAATACTCGTCCAAATACCGGAGATACGATAAATACTACTATCACGTAAGTTGAAAATATAAAACCAGAAACTGTAACACTCAAACCACGTGCTTCGACCTTCAAAATAAGAAGAATTAAATCAAAATTCATAATACGAATATTTGGAAGGTTTTCTCCTATTTATTTAATAATACCAATAAGAATATTTAATAAATGTTACTTCTTTTGTAAAAAATGGTGCTATGATTCCAAATACTAGATAGTTTGAAAGTGATGTTAAACAGACATATCAAAACACGATGTTGTTCTTTGTTCCATTTTGATTTGGAAAATTCGCCAGAAATACACATTTTTAAATTTTTTTTATCAATAAACTTATATATAATTCAGCTTTCAAAAAAAATAATGATGGATTTTAAAGTTGTCAAAGTTGAATTAGAATTTTTTGTTTACTAATCCTAGCATTGTAAAAGTCAAGCACTACTGTTTGGTTTAATGACACTAAATTTCAAATTAAAAATTAAACGGTACTTAATTATCTCTCAAATTAGTTAATCCTTGAGCAATATGCTTCAATTAGTAGCCATATTATGCCTGTGTTCAATTTGAATTTCTCATGGCAAGTAGTTAATTTTTATAGCTCAGTTAACTTAAAGTAAATCTAAACAACACGTGTGCACGTGTGTTTAAGTAAGATTTTATAGTTTATTCAAAATATAAAATCAAAATCCTAAATTTTTATTTAGAGAATTAAATTTTGAGTGCAGAATTTACATCATTCAATCACAACTTTCAGTAAGCCAATAAAAATAGTTTAATATAAATTAGCAATTCATTAAATTAATATATTTAATTAATAATAAAAATTATTATTATATATAATATATTAAAATAATTATAAACCGAAGCGAGCGGAGAGAGCTTAACGGCTAGTACTCAAGATCTCTTGACAACGAATAGAGAAACCTTGGCTAGTACTTTCATAACATTTAGAACGCTTAAGTTAAATCCGTGTTTTAAACTTTAGAATTTTCAGTAACAACCCATCATCATTTAACATGTAACAGATTGATGCATCATTCATTAAAGAAAGGACAAGTAATCTATAAACCGAGAGCTTAATGTTACATTTACATCCAGGCAAGTCTCTTATGTGGGAATCTTAATATCTATGTATTGAGAGTCTTGATCTAAATTTTGGTGGAGGTATTTTGACTTTTTTGAATAATTCTAATAAACAAACTGCTTGATTTTTTCAATATACACTAAGGCAGGCTTAAAAGGACATTGAGGACTTTAGTACAGCATAGTATCGCCATTTAGGAGGGGTCGAAATTAGCCAATTGGTGCTTAATCGATCAGCGACCAACAATTGTTAAATTTGGTCTAACAAGGTAAAAATAACAACAATTTTAACCATAATTGAATTTGATCCTGAACTAATGGTATTCTGCGAGTCGTTTAGATATTATTTATTCAGTATTTCTTCGATAGAAAATTAAGGTTGGTAATGTTGGGTTTATAATATGAAGAATGCCTTGATTAGAAATAATGATGATTATGGTGAAGACACAAGGTTTCTCGAAAAATTCACTTGCTTAGATCTAAGCAATTCATTTATTCGTTGTCTAGAGATCTTGGTGAATACATGCAGTAAAAAATATTTCAAAAACAAAACTATGGCAATTAGTTGATTGATTTAAAACAAATTGTCGTGTAAAAGATACGTAATGCATTTTGATTTCATTATGGAGCGCGAACTTATGATTCGATTATAGAGAATAAAAAAA
>JAQGCN010001017.1:0-12324 GCA_034699725.1 Friesea truncata | reverse complement strand
TATTATTAGATTTGAGTTACTTCCACTTATTTTTGAAATTGATTTGATTTGAAATTATTTTCCGATTAAGTTTGCTGGCTTTGTGTTTGTTTGTTTGTTGTTTTTAACAATGCATCTACCCTGGGGATAAGTGTGGCAGAAATAATAGGGTTTATCTCCATACCTAAATCTCTGTTGATGGGATTCTTCTCATTCCTGATTAAAATTGACTCAAAGAATTTCCTGTGATAAGTTTTATTTTCAGGAATTAAAAGAGTTGCTGACTCCCAATCAATAGAATGATCCGGATTATCAGAGATATGGGTACTTAAGGCTGAATTGGAATTTCTTAATCGTACATCACGTTGGTGTTCTTTTAGTCTTGACTCTAGTATCCTTCCGGTTTCTCCAATATAATTTGAAACACAGGAACAAGGGATGGAATATGCTCCTGGAATTGGATTATTCTTTACATCTTGTTTCTTATAGTTGCACACGAAATTTTTTATCTTTTTCCCTGGGATATAGCCAAATGAACAATTTGGAATTATCTTTTTCAATGATCTGGAAAATTTTGAAGTTAAGGAGCCAATGAAGGGTAGGATCACTCTGTGTGTTGTATCATTATTTTGTGATTGAGTTGCTGATAATTGATTTTTTCTTTTTCGCATCTTATTAATTCGGTTTTGAATCAATTTTTTGGGGTATCCATTATTTATTAGTTGAACTTCTAATGTGTTAAGTTCCTCTTGTAAACAGCAATCATCGCAAATTTCCATTGCTCTAAAAGTCAAAGAATCAATCACTGCTAGTTTTTGAGAATGATGGTGGTATGACGCATAATTCAAGTATCTTCCTGAATGTGTAGGTTTCCTATGAATTCGATTCCTTAAACTTCCATCTTCCAACCTTTGAATAGCTACATCCAAATGTGAAATTTGACCATGAAATTCTTGCTCCATCGTGAATTGGATAGAATAATGAAAACTGTTGATTAATTCAAGAACTTTAACTTCTTGTCCTTTCTTGATCGAACAGAAAACATCATCCACATATCTCTTCCAAAATGAAATATCCAAATTCCCAATTACTAAAACTTCCTCAAGATACTGCAAGAAATATTCTGCAAATACAGGAGAAATCGGGGCTCCCATAGGAGTACCCTCAATTTGTTTGTAATATTGATCCTTCCATTGAAAATAATTAGATGAAATGGTAAGTTCTCTTCGAAAAAGATTTTCAATCACTACTTTGTATGCAATCTCTAAGAAGCCGACATTATCAATTGATATAGACATGGAAATTATAATAATTTGAAGGACAGACCAGTAATACTTCAGGTTCGTTGACATTGAGAAAGTAACTTTGCTTAAAAAATTCTCCAGTAACTCGATCTTTTAAAGCGACTTACTTTCTTCTTATCATAGAACCTTGAGTTAATACTGGTTTATCTAAATCGAAATAAGTAGCATATTATATTATTTAACTTTTCTGTTCATTTCATACTCATTCAAACCAATATCAGCTACAGAATTTTATTACTGACACAACCGACATAACCGGGGTTGATGGTTGATTATTTTTTTTGGTTTTAATATTATGTTTATTTACAGTACATGTTATTATTTTAGTAAAATATTTATGAAACGAATAACCAATTCATAACCTTTCTATAACCCGGTCTTCCATTAGTATCACTGGATTCTTGTGGTTTGGAGGATTTTGGCCCAAAATACTCTGCGACTGGGGTACCAGAAGGATAATGGATTCTGCATGGACCATTTCGGCAGTTAAATATAAACTCATCCAGTTCCATTTTTCTTTCCTTTTCACCATATATAATGCTTATTACAGTATTATCTATATAAGTTGAAATCAAATATATAATTTATATCTTTTATTTTCCAGGGCCACCTTTTACCTAATGTAACCCAATCAACTGCTAGTGCGTTAGGTTCAGATCCAGAGAAACGTATTTGAAAATGTCCAGGTAACCCATTTTCTGAGATTGCTTGGCAAGCGATACTGCGTGCACGTATAGGTCCTATTTTGCTATTTAAAAAATATAACTGATCCATTTATAAGTAACAGTGCAGAGTGTTGCTAGTTGCTTACTTATTATTCCAAAGTGTCATAATTTGTTCATTGTTAAGTAGTTCTTTTAGTTGCGACACCCAATCCCACATAGTTTTCTTAGACTTATCAGATGACGAAATAAAATCTTGACACTCAATGTACACCATATTTCCTTCATTCACATTTGCTCGTTCCCTAAAAATCAAACTATTATTTAAGAAATTACTAAACTTAATATACAGAATTTTACGGAAATAAATGGTAGTAGATATGCTCGTATGAATCAAGCGGAAACGGTTGAATATTTCTCTTCGAAAAATATCCATTAACAGCATTAGCAACACTTAAAAGTGGAAGGGAATTTTTTCGGTCTTTTGCAAAACAGTAACCGAAGCGACCACTAGCAATTTCCCATATTCCAGCGGGTTCACCATGTCCTACTTGTGACGAATTACAGGTTACTTTAAAAGGTCGGGAATACAATTGAAACTAGATCAAAGTTTGGATTAAATATAAAATATTATATTTAGAAAGTATACATTCTTACACTTTGTCTGGGATCCTTCCAACAGTTAAATGAAAATTGTACGAAAAAATTTTCATCGTGAACCCTTTTAAGTTTAAGAAATTTGTACAATCTGTTAAATTTCTCTGGGATTACAAATCTAATACAATAAAAGGATTCAATAAGCGTCTAAAGTAAGAGACAATTCATTTTTGTGAACTTACTTAAACAGAAAACAGTTTTCACCTACGGATGATTTTTCGTCAAGAGGTTTTGGAGTGTCGATTGTTTGCTTTTTCTCATTAATAACTTCAGCTACTACTTTGTAGTGTTGAAGAATAAATTTTTTTTCAAACATTGCTGTTAGCTCAACAAAAAACGGGGTTTTGTATTGAAGCACTAGTTCCGGTTGCTTGCTTATTACTACAGTTTTAGGCATTAAATCAAGCTGCATATTTTGAATCTAAAAATACATATTCAGATTACATTTATGAAAATTATGTCTTTCACCTCACTTTACCTCCAGGTTTTGTGTAAATTTCTTAAATAAATTAATCAATGTTGAGAAACTTTCTCCCAGTGTATCTAAATCTTTTTTGTTTTCTTCTGGTGATTTCCACCGTACTATTCCTTGTAGTTGTTCATTTTGATTCTTACCCCAGTTCCCAATATCTTCTACTGCCTTGTTTAGTTCGAAACGAAGAAGTTCCAAATTGAAACTCCCAGTTGAGTCATTTTCTACATTGCGAAAGTGTGTCATCACAAAAGTTGGATTTGTGTTGTTCTGATTTTGTGGAATAACATGCGAATTCTTCAAATAAAAATTCTTAATTTATAAACATATTGCAATTTACGTGTATTGCTTTACGTGTATTGTAGCTTGAATAGTGTCAATATTTGGGAAAACATGCGATGAGGTAACAATAATCTCTTCCACAGGTATTGGTATTTCGACATCCTACAAAGTTATAAAAATACTAAAATTAGTACAATTGTAATAAATTATAATTTAATTATTATATTTCATAATTTGATGTAACATTTGGATTTATTGTATTACCCAAAGGGACATTCCAATTTAATTTTTAAACCAGCTTGATGTAATAAAAACATTTACCATAAGGTTTACTGGCCGTAATGGGGTAACTGGGCTGGAATTTGAAGGATAACAAAATTCTGGAGGATGAATTTGCGGTGGAGTATGCATCTCAGCATCCATTTCCATTATAGCATCAAGTATTTCTGACATTGAATCGTCCTGGCAGTGCTGTAACATACAGTATATTCGTCATTTTATATTTATATTATTTAAAAATAATACTACAATAATACAGTGTATGGTGTTGTGCAAATGTTTATTTGATTTGGGGTAACATCAATTGTTCCACCCCAATTCGATTCAATTGAGTAAATTAGAAATAAATGCAAACGTTTTTAACAAGAAAGACTAACCGAAAATTCATTTAGCGTTGGTGTTTGCGTTGGATTTGATACACAAATCGATTCTTTTTCTTTCTCTGCGTAAGCCTAATTATTACACGAAAATTTGTAAATGTTTTCTTTGTTGTTGTTTTATTAAAGAAACATAATTTACCCATGTTTTGCTGAATTCCGTATTGTTGTAAGGATTCGAAAAAATCATTTCGTCAGAATAAGAGATTTCTTCCTGGTTGTTATAAATTAAGTGGGCTTGGGCTAATGAAGGTTCCTGATGTTGGCTAAATAAATTATAATTTCCTGATTGTTGTATCGGTGTCTCTTCTAAATATTGTAAATGAGATGGATGTATAGATACATCACGCGAATCCTAAGAAATAAATCAACAGAAATAAAGTTAGGCTTGTAAAACTTACTTAATTACTAATAAATACACCATTGTCGTAAGTTATAAAAACACACTGCAATTTTAAAACAACAAATATAAATTGTGCTTTAAAACATTACCATATTTTCTTAATCCTGATTTCTGAAATGACTTGCTGAAACAAAATTTGTAGCCTTATATTTTTATTTAACAGTTTAAAAGTTATTGAGAAAAATTTAATTCTGAATTTGCCTTGAAAAATTTCACGTTTCTATGTAAATTATTGTTGCTTTAAAAAAGAAGCTTTACTTATCAAATGATAAAATTTTGTCTTCATAAAGAATGTTAGACTAAAATAGAGCTAAAATTTGAGAGCAAAAATGCTAACTGGAAGATTAAACGTGTAAAATTCACATAATCTTTATCTTTTAGAAGGCCATGATTAAGATAAATTTATTTACTAATAATTTTAAGCTAAACTTTCAGGCAATCATATTATTACTACTATTAGGTTTTAACTTATTTAGGGCTATTAATGATAAAAATTAAATGTTTTCCGAATTGACCTATTCATTATCACTATTCCAGCAAATATTGTTGATTGTTTTCTAATTTTATCATATCAAGGGGAAATTCTCTTTTAAAGCTCTAACTTTAGTGAATGCTTCGTCGGAATAAACAAAAATCCCGTACAAAAGGCTTTAAATTTTTATCCAACTCTATTAAATAATTAATGGATTACACAATTTATCTTTATTTATTAACGAGGTCTTTGATAGATAATAAAGGTCATCGTAATGCAGCCTCAACACATTACTAGCGATTTGCCTGTTTTTGGAGTTGTATGCCAGATATTGTGTAATTTATAATTTTTATATTATGGAAATTGTATGAATATACCCAGTACTAAGGAAATATAGTTTTATGCTCTACTACAAAAAAAAATGGTCGGTTAAAATAAATTCTGAAATTTATTTATTTACTTTTTGCTACAATTATTTAAGAACCAAATTAAAATGTTTCTCCAATTTTCATGCTTGGATTCAACTAATTTCCATTGCCCGATCCAGAACCTTCATTTCCACCGCCATTCCCGTTGTTTCCACCGCCATTTCCGTTGTTTCCATTGTTTCCACCGCCATTCCCGTTGTTGCCGTTATTACCACCATTATTATTGTTGTTGTTTTGTTCAAAACGATTTAAAAGGTTTCTTATTTGTTGGATTAGATCATTCGTACGACGCTGCAAAAAATGAGACAACGGATTTAATTTTAAGACTAAATGTTTCTAAATTCTATGTACTTACATCATTGTTATTGTTGTTATTGTTGTTATTATTCCCTCCGGGTCTGCGATTTCCACCTCTTTGACCTTCTACGAGAGCAAGAGAAGTCACAGCTAAAAAAGCGAGAATGATGTATACCTTCATGATTTTGGAAATTGTATGGATTGATAAGTGATAGTGAAATTAAGAAAAAATTGGCTGACTTATATACGATCTGTTAGACAGTTGTTTATTTAAATTACAAAGAATTTTGGTTTAATAATTACGCATACAGATCTTAATTGTATTACCAGATGTATTTCAAATTATAATTTGTAATAATTAATAAGACTAGTTATTTCCTAAATTATAAACCAAATGTTTTTATTATAAAATTTAACATCTAAATGGAAATGATATTAAACACATTCAGTTGTTTTGTTCAATAAATATCCAGCATACATTCTGTTTTGTTAATTTTAGTTTTATTCTGCCAGAAATTTTTATCATTTTAACAATGTAGAAAATGTTAAAAGGATTTGAAAAAAGAAATGAAATTTAAAATGCTAAAGTTTTGTAAAAAAGATATTGATTTATTTTATTATTATCAGTCATACTTTACATATCAAAGAAAATTAATAGCTCGCTTATTTTAAAACCAACAGGTATTGTACATTTAAAATCCATTAAAAATGATTCAAGGAATCCCTAATGGAATGGCGTATCTTTACTAATGATACCATTAGTAGCTTTTTAATAAAAAGGTTGGCGTTTAATCGTATTTTTGCATTACCTAAGGTAAAAAATATTCAAAGTGTAAGAAACTCAGCCTAACATTTACGCTGAAAATGATATCTGAATCATCCTTGCGTGCATTACGAAGTTTTATAGCAATCGGCGAATTCTTTATCCTCGTCCCTTGGAAATGGAATCCTTCGACCCAAACATACATTTTAAGAACTGGAAAAGAGCTTTTAATATGGACTATACTTGCTCGAATAAACATTTTCATACAATTAAGCGTTATATTTGTATTTATTTTACTTATCCTGACAGCCAAGCAAATTGAAGATACAGAGCTTTATATCTTGCTTATGTACATCCCCTGCGGACTGACGTGTTTTTCAGCTCAGGTTTTAAACTTCTTTGCTTATAAAGTAATAAATACACAAGTAAATGCAACCTTAAAATTCAACAGAAAATTATGTAAGTATAACTAAAATGTTGATAGTTTTTATGGCTTAATCACAAACAAAACATTTTGAACAATATTATTATTACTAATCCATTTGCATTATTAGGTAAAATCTTTCAACTTGATTCTAAACGTAATAAAGATGGTATTGAATGGATGATTTGGGGATCTTCGATACTAAGTCATTTCTCCACAATTCTAATTTCCGCTGGATTTTCTATATTTTTACGTACAAAAATATTAAAAGCTTTGTCTGAAGTTGTTGGAGATAATATGCTGGTTAATATTTTACTGACGATTGGATTTGGGCAAATTGTACTTGAAACATATAATTTCATATTGACTCCAGTGTTTATACTTATTATTACAGAAAACTGCATACTAAAATGGTTCCGTGTTTTAAAGGCTGCATGGTATGGTTTGAATAGCTTTGTGGATATTAATTCATTTAAAAACTTGTATTTATTTGTTACATAGGTGTGAAACGGAGATAAGTAAACACAAACGCTATACACTTTACATGATTTATAGAACATTTCAAGTCTATCACAATTTAAACGAATATATTTTAAGTATGATGGGACTTGTTGCTCTTACTTTAGCTGAAGTTCTGTGCATTGGATTAACTTACTTAACAATCAAATTCATTGCAGTGTTTGGATTATTTGTAATATTGAACCTTATTTTAATCAACGTATTTTGTATGACTGGATTAAGGTACATATTGAAAGTAGCAGGAGAAATAACAGAATGTTCTGAAAATTTTTGCAATCCTATAAAAAGTACTCGAGAAAAATTCTCATCGTCAAGAAAGTCAAATAACTTATGTCACACTCCAAAAAGAAATGTTATAATTTATTTAAATTATGAAAAATCTTGTAGGCCACTTATATGGAATCTTGGCTATTTTACAATTAGTCGAAGCACATACCCAGTTGTATTTCATGACGTAATATTTGATAACGTCGTTAATGCTCTTTTATTGTAAATTAAAAGGTTACTTGTTGCACAAAATAAAAATTTAGTCTACTGCTGTAGTTCTAATTCTAAATATTAGTAGATTATGCTTTGTTATTCAATTAAAATAAATGAATTTTAACATAAGAATTTTTTCTTTTTAAGTTTTTGCCAGTGTTCTTAAAGAAAAAGTTTTGGATAATGATAAAAATCCACTTCAAATTTTATTCCAGTTTCAAGAATGCATTGCATCAGCATCAGCTAGTATGTTCATAAATATTTGCTAGTTTGTGTTCTGCATTTTGAATTAAGATGAAAACTAAACAGATTTTGTGTTTTTAAAACGAGTCGTTCGTTGGATACGTTAATAAGTGTTTACGATAAAGTTTATAAGCAAATTGGGCGTTACTTGACTTTATGGAAGCGGATGTACCGAATATGTTATAAGCATATTAATGAAATCAGCCCCACAAGATAGGTTACAAAGGTGTAACACGGTAAAGGTGGACTAAAAACTGTATCTGTCGGAGCGAAAAATTATAATGCAATATTAAATCTTCAATTTAAACACTCAAAGTAGATCTTGACAATATTAATAAATACTGCTTTCACTTCCTATTCTAAAACTGATCAATAGTTTATGTTATGATTCTGTTTTTCGAGGAAGAAACGACCTTTTACATTTATGACTACTTTATGAAGCTTTTTACGACCAATTAATAAAACATAAGAATCGACTTACCTTAGCTTTTATTCAAATCGGTATTAGTACATTAACTTGACTTAATATACCGTATCAAAGCTTTTTTTGCTTAAGACAATTCAAAAGCAGTTATAAATATATTTCAAGACGTAATATTTTATAACGTCGTTAATGATCTATTATTGTAAAATTAAAAGATTCCTTGTTGCACAAAATGAAAATATAGTCTACTGCGGTAGAGTTTTACATATTAGTAGATTAAAAATTATAATCTAGTATTCAATGAAAAATTAATGAATTTTAACATAATTTTCTTTTCTTTCTTTTTAAGTTTTTGCCAGCGTTATTAAAGAAAAGCTTTTGGATAATAATAAAAATTCAATTTAAGTTTTATTCAATTTCAATAATGGATTGCATGAGTTAGTATGTTTATAAATATTTGCTAAGTTTGCGTTGAATTAAGATGAGAACTTAATACATTTTGGGCTTTTAAAACCAGTTGATGATTGGATGCCTTACTAAATTGTTTACTAGTATACGGTTTGAGTTTCTCCGAACACTTTAAATATTACATAAACTTTTGGCTTTTAAGTGAAAAGTGCTCTTTAATATTTGGTTGACGGTCTTACGATTTCCTGTAAGCAAGCCATTTACTTTAATCCCGCTTACCTTTTATTCAAATTGGTATTACTTACTTTAACTTAATTTAATATACCGTTTCAAGGACTTTTTTGTACTTTGAGACACTTTAAACGTAGTTTTAAATAAATTTTAGAAGGGCAAAGCTTAAAACTTTAACTGTTTAAAAATGTTATCATCCTTTTCCGAATACTGTCTTTGCAAATTTATATCATTATCGCATATATTATTTCAATGTCATTTAAAAATAGTTCCCAAAAATTCACACGGGGTTGAAAAATTTGCAAAATGTTTAATCCAAAATTTAAATGCTATTATTCAACCATCAATAGTAGTTGTGTATTCAAAACGAAATCCCCTGGTTTACTATGAAAAGCAGTCAAGCTATTACAAATACGGATACATATTATTTCTTATCGTCGAAGTATTAATTGAAACAATATTATGTACCGTAGCAATAACTATTAATAACTTTAGAAGTGAATTTGATGTAATATTTATCATGTTTGGGAATTATATTCCGTTTGGGTTACTCCTCGTTTTAAGTACAGAATACATCATTTTTATAAAAGCGTACGAATTACAAAATTTCATTAATTGCTCACAAGTTTTCGTTACATCTATTAAAAGTAAGCTCAGCAATTCTAAGGCTATCATTAAAATAAATGGATAATAATGTTACAATCTTTTTTCCTGTAGAAGTATACACAGTATCACCCTTGGAAACCCGTACTGGTGACTTTTTTGTATTAGTAGCAGCGGTTTCGTATTATATAATCTGGATTGCGGCATTATCAATTACGCGTATTTACTATACTGGTCTAACACGCGTTTTAGAAATATGGAATGAAAAGTTATTCCAAATAAATATGGACTTTTTATTCATTTCATTCATAACTACTATAACATTTGTTAATTTAACTTTTGTTTTTATAATTAAACTCCTTTTAATTATTATCGTACTTGTAAATTCATGTAATCTTTTTATAATTACTTTACAAAAAATCGTTTACGCACTCAAGAACGGCAGGGGAAATCCTTTGGCAAGTTTGAATCTAAGTAGACAACTTTTTCTGTTAGTTAAATACTACGATGTACTGTTTCAGTGGTATATTTTATTGTTATTTTGTGTTATAATAATTATTGCAGCTGCAGCATATGTTCTTACTATTGCAAATGGAATTAATTTTACAAGTATAATTATTTTAACTCTAGGAATTAGTTTACAAATAATATTAACACTGTATATTACACAATGTGCAAGAATTTCAAATATTTCTAAAAATGATCTAAAATATGCTTGCAGAAAAGTAATAATTAATTTCATAAATAAGCCAAAATTAGACAAAGTGTATCTGAAGCAGTTGTCACTTTCAATAAGGGGGCTAAAACTTATGGAACAAACACCGTACCCCTTGGATACTAATGCACTTTCTAATTTCTAATACTCAATTCTGGATATGACTACCGTAACTTTAATATTTATCAAATAAATTTGAACATGTTCTCTTCATTCGATATTTTTTATTGTTTCAATTTTTAGGTTATTGGTATCTAAATAACATTAAGCATGGATAACGCCATCCAAGATAGATAAAATACACTTAAGTTAATTTTAATGGTGTTATAAAATTTTTATAAGAAATAAATTTTAAATATCGCGACAAAAATATAAAACTTTAATGGCTAGGAAATAGTAAATGATGAAGAAAACAGTTAATAAAAAATGAATTAATTTCAAAACTTATATTTATATTTTGCAGAAGGTTTATAAAGCTATACAGATAAAGATAACATAACATAGGCATTACATTATAAATAGAAAGCCGGTTTAAATGCAAACGTGCGGGTTTACCTATCCTTACTCGATATATTAAATCCAGACTAACTTAAAAAACAAAAATATTTAATTCTGTAGATGAATTCCCATACATTTTTATATTTCGACAAAGAAGCAAATAAATGAGCAGCAGTTCAATTTTCACACTGTTAGTTTGAACACGTATGCTAATTCACAGATATTTTAATCGGACGAAATATTTCTCGTAACAAAGGAAACAAAGCTATTTTAGTAGTGACAAAGTCAATTTAACCGTTAAATTTTTTAAGTTATAAAAGCTGAAATTATTGCTGTTGTAATGCATCTAATTCATAATATTGTAAGATTTTTAATCTTGCATGTTTTTTCATTTCCAATGTCAATAATAATTATATAGCTCCTTCGAATATAGTATATGATTTCTTAACTATTCGTCTTCCAGATTTATTCCGACATAAAGAGTCAAAGCAGCCATGCCAGAAAAGTTGCATAAATATAAAACATCAAGTAAGGATATCAAATTCTTATTCGGATATTGAATATATTAAAATTAATTTATCAATCAATCAATCAATTATCTTTATTTGATTTGGCCATTGCCCTATCAATACACATTCTTCGCGCGCGTTAAGAATACGGTAACAGTGCCTTAGATATAAAAATTTTCAATTTGTAGAGAAAATCTAGATTACGATTTACTGCTTGTTGAGAGATGTATTTGATGATGGTATATTCATCGCCAAGTGGGATACTTCCTAGTGTTGAGTCCCTGCAGGATTTGATTTGAGGACAGTACCAAAGTACATGACTAAAAGAAAGACTATCACCACATAATTTACAATTTGAATTATTATAGTATCCTAAATTATACCATTTCTTATTGACATATACAGAATTAAAGTTTAGACGTACCTGGAGGACTGGAGTGACTAAGCAGTTAGAAATATGAGGAAGAACGGATTTATTTAGTGGTTTCAGATGCAAATGTTTATAAAAGGGTACAGATGTGGATGCTTCAATCCTTGCTTGATCTTCTTGGAAAAACTTTATTCGTAGCTTTTTGAAGATGATTTCCTTTCTGGCAGCTACAGAGTTGTACGAGTCACGGTTTAGTAGATTACCTTCCCCAACCGAATCCAAGATGCATTGAAGCTGGGAGTACCAACTGAGATTTAGGTTGTATTGAGACTTGGATGTAGTTTTCTTGAGTTCCAAATATGCGTTGAAAGTGATATCATTTTCCTTGGCTGAGAGAATTCGGATCCACTGTAAAATGACTAGTCTTTTAATTTGATATCCTGTAGCTAGGGAATTCGTCTCAGCACGAACGAAGTACCTTGGGGTTGCGAAAGGAAGATGTAAGAGCTGCTTCAAGTACTTCTG
>JAQGCN010001016.1:0-12334 GCA_034699725.1 Friesea truncata | reverse complement strand
TTCTAAAGTTATCGTGATGACGGACAGACGGACAGACGGACGGACAGGATGAATACATAAGCCCGAAGTCGGGCTAATGAGGAAAAGTTATATGCTGCGAAGGAGTTCTAATTTGAAAAAAAATCAGTTCACAGGAAATTATGAAAGATCATGGTTTCTTCCGGAATATTCTCATATCCAAAATCCAACTAAGTTAAAGAATCCTAATTGGATTTCCATTAGTTTTGAAGAAGACTTAGAAGATAGTCAGTTTGTCAGGAAGACTATCTTATAGCCATAATCGACGGGTTTCCTACTAACAGAGATCTCCCGTCCTTACCTCCTTGCTCGTATCGAAGAATTCTAAATTCATTATTACTAAAAGTTTACAAAAAATGGATGGACAACATTATTAAAAATACAAAATTAGATTAAAAAGAGGCACATGCGTCAGTATACCGGGAAGAGGAAAAAAGAATGAATGTTCTAATTAGAATAAGTCTTTTGAAAAATATCGTAAATCATTGGTATACCCATGATTCAAAGAAAGTCTTTCGCAATTCTGTAACTTCACAATTCAACATTTAACTACAATTTCTAACTAACCCTAATGTGAAAGGTGATTAAAATTTTGTGGATTAGATGAGTGATCCCTGAATTCTTTCAATCCATTCACCAGCTATTTCTGCGTTTGTAGCAGCAAAACTATACACTCTCTTTGTTGTTTTTACCTACAGATGATAAATATTAAAATAAATTAATTCAAAATAATCATAAATAAAAATTACCTCAAAGATACAACCATCATCCTGTTTCTCTTTTCTCAACGTTCCAATCTGTGGCGCAGTTGTTTCCGGATATCCGCATCTTTTTACTTCTGATAGATCTATATTATTCATAAAAATTAAATTAAAAATTGATATATTTCAAAATGTCTAACCAATAAATCCTTTCGGATGAGTATCTTCTTTTGATTCATAGTAACGAAGTTGATGCTTAGTAGAATCTAGGACAAAATAACGTTGTGTCCAGCCTTTCAACATTGCCCCTCGTTTAAATAAGAATCCGGCATAGGATGTTTCATCAGTAACTTTGGATTTGAACTTATCGTAATAATTTCGAGGAGACTTCAAAATAAGTGGAGCTGGCATATCTAATTAGCAAGAATATATTTTAGTTTACATTTAAAAAATTCCCTAAATTGAGTTACCCATATCGTTGTCACATGAAATTGACCCACTATCCATTAATACGCCATTCCCAATGTCTTCTCCCGTGCAAGTAGGAATCAACTCAGCACATTTTTCATGACAAGTTGAAGCACAAACTTCACACTCCAAAGCTACCTGTTCAAAATCATAAACACATAATTAATACTTTGAGTATTTTTGAGATTAATGATAATGAATGACGTACTTTGCCTAATAAAATGCCAGAACAAGCTTGACAAGGCATGAGTGTTGTGTAAGTTTTCCTGACAAACTTATGAGAAGTAGCAGGAATATCCCCTTTTTGAACAACCTTTCCTTGTATAAGTATATCAACAGTTGCTTTCTTGTGTGCTGCTTCAATTGCTTCTCGACTCTGCGTAGTCATAATTCCTTCAAATTTAGACAAAATGGGTAAAATAAGAGGTGGAACTTGAGTTGATTCAATTCTATCCCATTTTGCACACCAATCCTGAGGTAAGAGACATTTCTCCATTTCTGTTCTGTTAAATTCTTCAAGAATATGACTAAAGTAATCAGGATCTGGTCCATCAACACTATAAATTCAAATAATTAGTAAATACAATACATAAAACTTTGCAACTAGTCACTATTTCAGCTTACACAGCGGAAACAATTTTTCTCCAATCTCTGTGCTTTTCATGTCTATCAGCAAACCGATCAAATTCGTTATCATGTTTATCTCTTTCTTCATTTACAGCCTCTTCTTGGGATAAAAGTTCTAAATCATAAGGTGAGCCAATCCCAATACTATCTTCAACAAAGTAATCCCAAGGAACTAAATTGTTAAGTCCAGTTGCAAGATATAAAACCTAAAAGTAAAATAAAAACATCACAATAACATATTTGTAACAATTAACTATTTTGCTATCATACCTTAATTTCACTTTGTTTATCGTAAAGAAAATTACGGAAAATAGGGTGTTTGTTTTTAACTTTCTCAACGTACTCAAATAAAGATTGACAGCTATTTGAACCTGCTTTACGACCTGCAATGAAATTAAAATAAAGTTATACTTTTTTATATTTATATCCTCAGTGTGAGTGTGACTTACCAGTATCATCTGAAGCAGAATCAACCGCCCGATACTGCCTCGACAATGATCCTCGTTTATCATCCAAAGCAACAAAACCATACCTGACTCTGTCCCATTCAGAATCAAATAAGAATGTCCGAAATCGTCCCGACACTGAATGATAGGCTAAATATTTCAAATAACGTTGGTTGAACTCAAACTGAAGTGGAAATTGAAGCATCATCTAAAATAAGGTATAATGAGCAAAAATTTTAAATACGAATTATTGTAAACAATTACTTGATGAACAATATCAAGGAACTGAATAAAGACAGGAGTAAAAGAATCCTTTCCACGATAGCCATCTACTCCAGAGAGATTATTCCTTTCGGAAAACTTATGACCAAATCCTAGCCATTCTTTTTCAATAAGGGCATGAAACCCTTCCATTGTTCTGTAATAGGGATCCAATGAGATCTGAGCTAAAGCTGAAAGCTAGAAAATAAAAAAATGATTGTAAAAGTTGTAGTAAGCAACATTAAATTAATATTTTGTTTAAATACTTCTTAGTACACACTCATGAGGAATGAGGTATGTGTAAAATAATGAATTACCTCTGTGGTAAAATCAGCTCCATCTCCTAAGCACAACATTACGGACGATCCTTGTTTATCCATTAGTTCAATGATTGCACCTGAGAGTCGCATAATGCTTTGTAAATGAACTAGCCATTCTGATCTCTCAAATTCGACCAAAAAATTCTGCACTCCTGGAGTACTTGGAATGCAAGCACGCAAAACTTGCTTAAATGAACTTCTAAGCTTACTGAGATCGGGACATGGATTGGCAGGAATAAATTCCACTCGTGTCGTAGCATCCCCTTTCAACCCCTTAAAAATATTTTTTTTGATTTATTTTGAAACAAAGAATGAAATTTTGTATTGTACCTTGATTTTTGATTTATCCACAAAGACATAAAGCATAGGAATTCGTTTTTCGGCTTCGTGTTCTAAATCTGCCAATGGATTATGAACTCCTCTAAACGGTACCATTGTCAAATACGGTTTAGCAATACTAGTTTTGCTTTTACCGAATCCCCAACTACTGTACGAGGGTGACCCTTTTCCACCACTAGTTCTGAAAACATTTTTAGATTTTGTTTTTTTAGTAAAATAATCAATATAATAGGAATTTAAAACTCAGATTCTTTTTCTATACAATGTTAGTTTTTTGGAGCTACTTTAAAAACCAGTGTCCGAAGGCCTCCTTACCAAATCAGCTTTTGAGGGTTTCGGACACTGGTTTTTAATCCAGTTCCAAAAAACTCACATTGTGCATGCATGCGATTAGTGTGTTATTTCAGCATTTGGCTAGTAGTGAATCATAATAAATCCCCACTTACCCCGCCGCTGCGGCGTACCTTATGGTATCCATTGCTTTTTGGAAGGGCCCTGGGTTAGAAATACGTCTCCCTGAATCCGGAGTGTTGTTGTTACTTATTTTTGATTCATTATGTGCTAAATGGTGATTTAAACCATGGTGGGGACTATTCAGACTCATATTACTGTCATATAAGCTAAGAATTGTCAACGGGCGACCTGGTTTTCCAGGTGTTGCATTCACAACAGCACGCAAGAAATTCTCTTGTTCGAGATGAGTTGCTTCAACACCACCACCTAAAGCAGACACAAATATGCAATTATTACTTTAGAATTTTTTTTTCTATTTACAAATAAAACTAACTAGGATTTTTAGAAGAGAATACTCTTGAAGTAAGACCCTTTGTATTCATCGCTGCACCACGAAGTAGCAAAGCACGAGTTGTTGGATGCTTCCATGTGATAACAGGGAATCTGCCACAGTTGTAAGCCAATGACAAATTCTTGAGACTTTCATCACTGATTACTTGAGGAACTACGAGTAAAGCTGGGTATGTTCCACACAAACTGTACGTGGAATTAGCTACAGAAAACCTCATTGACTCTGCCTTGTAAATTATTGTACTAGCGGATGATCCAACTGTCCTTGTTGGATTGCCAAATCCTAGTCTTCTCCAATCCTTCGAATATGACCTCTCCAATAGCTTCTCAAAAGACTTTGTATCAGATACAGGCAGGGGAGGTGTAAACTCATCATCAGATACTGAAAAAAGTAATTTAAAATTAATTCTAAATATGATATTCCCTCTTTGCTCAGAACAAGCTCCGTTTGATATTATTAAGCAAGTGAATTGAACTCTATTAGTTACAGAAAATAAAAAGTTAAGCTTGATGGATGAGATAAGACAATACTCACCTCCTGAAAGTGAACTTCCAGATTCCACTGGACAGAGACAGACAGACACAAGAGAAAAAGTTAAGTTGTGAGGAGCAAGAAAACAACCATATTACAAACTTAGTATAAGCCATTATAAATACACAATTTTCATTATTATTATAAGCAAGAAATCCCAGATTGTGAAATATTCTAATTCTAAAAATTAGTGTGTAAGTACTGAACCATGGTGCTAGAAAGCGCTTGCTTATTTTACATTATTTTTGGAAGATGACATGAGAGTTTAAACTTACATGAAATACTATCACCATCTTCTCGAGATGAATTATTATGCGGAGGTGTTAGGACACTGTTTCCAGGGTATTTGGTACTAGCAGGAAGAGTTCCACCACCTTGCGGCCAGGACAGAACGTATTTTTGTTTCTTTGAATTAGCTTTTGGTTTAACGCCAACTTTCTTCGCAGTATGCAAAAATTTTCTTCAAAATAAAATAATGAAAATTAGTAAAACAATTTTGCTTCATAAAAACAATAATACTTACTTTAACGTTGAATTCTTGTCTTTCGTTCCATGATAGACAGAGACTGCGTTTAATGTTTGTCCGGCAAATGTAAAGAAAGAAAATATGTCAGCAGGATAGCGAAATTTCTGGAGTGTCTTCCGAAACATTTCAATGGTCTCGGGGCCAACTTCTTCATCAAATGCCAACCGCAACAACTATAACAAAATGTACATTTTACCAAAAAAAACTTATTTAAAAATGTGTGTGGAGTTGTACTTGAAACGTTGCTGATCGAATGAGACTTCCTTCTTGATCCTTTATCCCTAAATCGTTTACTGTAATGCGTTTTTCTTTTGTAAGAGCCATTAAAGGTAAAGATCGAATAATTACAGGAATAGCCACTAAAAAAGATACAACATATGTTAAATTTATATTGTCGTATTACTAATCTATATTTAAATACAAACCTGTTCTATCAGTTGGATATCCTTTGAATATGATGCGGTAATTTGTGAGAAATAAAGCCCCTTCGGCAGGAATAGGAGATTTATTCAAATTCGAAGAAGCATCGCTGCCTGTTCCGCCGACTGTTTCTCCGATTTCTCTTCCATCCAAAAGCATCATCACACGAATACTATCCATCATTAATTCCTCGCCAGCGAGGAAATACGGATCCGGAATTTTTGGTTTTACAATCGGTGGGAGACGTTTAGACTCACGATTAACAGCATCAAGTGTTTCTATCTGCATATCAAGGGCATCTCGGATCATCGCAGTAACCCGACGACTATGTGCATCAAGCACTCCACCTTCAGTGCAAACCTGAGGAGTAAAATAATAAGTGACTTTTTTTTATTTCTTAGTTAATAAATCGGATTACCTTATCTAAAAACCGACCAATAATTTTCAAAACTATGGACGCGTCATGCGAAGAATCTTCAACGGTTGATTCCCCTCCAACACTGTCACTCTCCGCAATGCTAAAAATATACACAGCAGCATAGTATTATATAGAAATTAGAAAATAACTCAAGTTTCATTTTGATAGGATAACACAAAAATAGAACGATACTCTACTAAAATTACGAAATGTTGTCTTTACCTTGTGATATTGGAGACATTGTCAGGGAAATGATGATGATGATGCGGATGAACTGGATCTTTTTCCTTCTTTCGAGCATGAGTGTCCATTTTAGTGAGAAGGGCCACCATCCTATTAGAATAATGTATAGCTTGACTATATAATGTAGATTCATCACTAGCTGACAGTTCTTTTAATTTCTCAGCATCAATTGTAGGAAGGAGTCGAAGTTGTTCAGCAGCAACATCTAATGCCGTACGCCCTCCTGAAGGTCTGATATCATTCGGTCGCTGGAATTCCAATATTATCATAACTCATAAACTGTACTCTAGAATTTACTTATTGAATGTGCTTACGTGATTACTATTGTGTAGTGAAGGAATTTCAGATGAGAAAGAATAGAAAGCAAGTAGGTCTCGTTCAACATCAGAGTAGAAGCTGGTCTCCCAGAAATTCTGATTCTTCCAAACTGGATGATCCTGTTCGGTTAAAATAACTTAAAAACGAAATGTTTAAATGAAAATAAATCATACCTGAATAGACGTATAAGCGTATTGAATAACACCTGGACATAATTTGCGACAAAATGTCATAGCTAATGGCAAGAGAGCTGCAGCTACGCCTTCTTCGTCCGTCTCGTTAGTTGCCTTCAAAATTCATCAATCCATTGTTATTTTTTAAAATAAGTACATCAATTTCAAATAAATATTACCTGTAAAGCGCACTGCATTAGTGCCACAACCATATCAAATTGATATCTGTCAAGTGTCGCTACGTTTCCATTTACGTGACGACGAAGCTCTTCACAAAATACTAACTTTGCATCACGGCTTCCTAGAGCTTTTTTTACAGCATGGATACTCTTACTGGCTTGTACTACTTGATTTTCAAAAATGTTTGCGACACATGTTCGAATCACCTACGAAAAAACAAATGAAAACTAAATAATTACAAGCATAAAATAACTTACTTCCAGCCTTCGTGCAGAGTTATTGGTAACTGAAATAGCTTGATCCAAAGTATGGAGGACTTTGGGACCATAAGGCACTACTACTTTAGGTTGATTTATGCTCCATGCACTATTTGTCCGATGAATATGTTTAGATCCTTCATCTCGGATCGTTTTGTCAACTAAATCCGTTGCTAGCAACGGAAATGTGATGTCATGCACCATTTGAGACCAATCGGGAGGTTTCAGACTTTTAAGAGCGTAATTAGAATCCGGTGATTCATTTTGAGCAAGATGATTTGCGACTTCCTGCAATTGCAAAAAATCGTTTTATATAAAATAATCCTAAAAATAAGTCAAAGTTGTAGTAAGTTGGCTTACACTTAGATGTTCGTAGATTAACTTTTCATTTTTCTTCTCAATGTTCCATTGTTCTTCGAATTTTGCGTAATATTCATCCCAAATATCTAATGGCCTATACGGAGAACCTCGTTCTGATACAAACTGATTAAATCCTTGGGTATTCAGAAGACTAACAACGAATTTATTTTGACTCAATCCACGTCCTCCCAGGAACTTTGCCTTTAAACAATTTCAATTAGTTATTTGTATAAAAAAATTTCAGGATTAAGAAAAACTTACATGATGAAACGTGATGACCGGAGTAGGATGTATTCGAATGATGACTAAGCAGGATCTGTACCCTTGCAGAAGGTGAACAATCAGTCTTATAAAAACGGCCCGAATTTCTTTATCTAATCTAAAAGGCGTTGAAGGCTTAATCGCAAGTGGTGGAAATGCTTGGTCGCAGTACGATAATTCCGGATGGATAACTCCACTGAGGAGTTTAAATGCATCTGCTCTGAGTGATTCAGGAAGTTGTGGAACAATACAGTCACATTCTTTCACAATATCTTGTTCATCCTTATGCGCATCTTCTTCATTCCAAGCCGGAATAAACGTTTCTCCTTTCTTCCCTCTTTTAAACATTTTTGCTATCCTTTTCTCACGGTGAGGCATTTCAACTCTTGCTTCAAATGGCACAACAACTTTAGAAGGCAAAGCTTCAGGGACGTATATTGAACCACCATCCAAGTCAACTACAATCACATCAGTCTGAAAAAGTATAAACAGATTTAAAAATTAGTAATTATTAAATCAAGATTATCCACCCAATTCCATCCTTTAAAATGTCCATCATACAGACAGCGTATCTACCAAAAATAGAGTAGTAGGATGGACATTGTTTGAGAAGGAATTGATATGTTCCAAAATCCGAACATTTGTTTCTTCCTTAACATTATTATTACCAGTATTTCAGTAATTTCTTCATAAGTTTCCGTCAAGACGCCAATTATGAACGGAGTTGGTGTTTGAACAATATCAATCAGGTTAGACGGAAGAAGCGGAATGAAAGTATGCAACCATTTCAGAGGAAACATAATTGCTTCAAGAGCTCCACATGCATCATATAATCGTGAGCCTGATTTTGAGTGAAAAAGGATCTTCTGTTCAGTGACTACAGCTCCAAATAAAGACAGTAGATTTGCAATACCTAAACATAAGACAAGATGTTATATTAATGTTTACTTCTAAATGAATTCAACAATCAACACTTACCAATCTGATGGACTAACAATGTTACTGAGGTACCGGTGACTGGAATGGTAGCACTAAGAGGTGGCTGGATGATTTGAAAGTCCCCAACACCAATAGTAAATCTGTATTGAGGACCGCCTGGTGGTGGTATATTAACTTGACTTAGTAACCGTCCAACCATCGTTTCCAGTTTAACTGCCGAGTTCTCGATAAATGCTTTGTAAATCGTCCCCAAACAGTACTAAAAAATACACATACTTATTAATTACTCATAATTTAATAATTTTCTTATTAACGACTTTACTCGAAATGTATCCCTTAGATTTAATCTCGAGAGTAAACAAAGAACTTTTGGAGCGAACCAATTTCCTCTCGCTTGCCGAATTTGATGAGTATCTTCAGTGTCTTCACCTAACATTTCTTCATCCTGTAAAAAAAAAAGATTAAACCATTTCCATCTACATTTTACTTGTACTTTAAAGAATAAATAACCTCGTCAAACTGCTCAGTCTGCACCAAAGTATACGGTTCATGTAGACAAAGGCACGCACAATATGTCCTTGCTCCTAAGGCATCTGTTAATATGGACACATAAAACTTTGGATCTTTCTTTACTGGGGATAACTTCCATCCTTCTGGTTGAAGAAACTGAAATAATAAAAGTAAAATTAGAAAATATTTTTACAAGTTATATAAATGTATACTTACTCTATCCCTGCCTTCCAGTCCAATTCCTTTGTTGTCTGGGTCAAATGCAAACGGCACATCTACCCAAGGTACGTTTGGAAACTGTTGTAGTAGAACCCCAGAGCCAACATGTGATCCTGCAAACATAAAAAATACACAGTAAAAACTTAAAATAACTTTTTTACAGTAGAGGACTTACTTGGAGATTTTTCACCAGAATACTGAACAACAACAAAGTAATCCACAAGCCGAGTGGGCGCTGGTGCTCTGAATTAGACAATCAACCAAAGATAACATTCGTTGTTAATAATTTAAAAAATGTAATGTTACCTTTCTACTCCTGGTTGTTCAACCGTAGTTGTATTATTATTATTAGAAGAAGACATTGGTTATTCTAAAAATTTAACAAAAAAAAAGTAAAGAATTAAAACTTGCAGGAAGTTCACTTAAAATTTTATGTTTACATCCATCATAGAAAACGGAGAAGAAGTAATGTTGTAAACAAAAATTTAATAAACATATCCATAAGATAGAAACCAGTAGGCAAGAGATTCGTTTTTTTTAAGATTAATATTTCAATCCCCTTTCATCTTAACACAAATAAATCCAAAGAAATTATTATTCAAAATCTAACTAAAAGGAAGGACAAGAATGAATTGAAGGATATCTTCTTGTATTAGGAATATGATATGTTGCTTTTGTAAAGAAGACTGATTTGATTAGTATATCTGCTGCTGATTACAACAAAACTGGAATTTGATCTTTTTCCATCACTCGCAAATTTATACCCTGGAGCGAGAAAATTAAAACTTTACAAAAACTTGTTCCTTTTCAGTCTATACAACAATTTAAAAAAAAACACCCGAAAAATCATTGGAGTATACACAAAAGCGAACCAAACTATCAATTAATTCTTTCTTGAAGCCATTAATTTTAGGTGATCAATCCCTAGGGTTAAACTTATTATTTTGATTGAAGTTATAGTTTATAGTATATAATAACTGATTTAACAATGCTACAGTATTCTCAATCCTCACTCCAGACTCGGAAATTAAAGATAAATAAATATTATATCCACTTAACACTTCTTCTAAACCGATCAAGTTTACGAGCTAACCAATTTATTTGATTCTTTCATTGTGTCAGAATGTCAAATGTAATGTAATGTAATTGGCTCCTTAAAGAAATTAAAAAATCCTTAAACCATTATTCCGGAGTTAGTCATCATCGATCAATTCTGTTCATAATAGTCAGAGCTCACAGCTTTAATAAAAATATTGTCTTTCTGCGTCAAATGATGTTGTAAGTCCTAAGAAAGAAGTCCAAATACACGCGTTGTTGCATATTTGTGTCAATTTCATGTGACGAAGTTCAATTCTACTAAAAATGTCCCTAATTAACTGATCATATGATACTGAGATTATAACCCCTACGCTTAAATTAATGACCAACAATTTTGTAAGATAGAAAACCTATATTTTGCAGCTGCTGTTGCGGTGGTAATGTTTGGCAAAGGAAATCGAATTCAATTGCAATTAGAGTTTGATCTCTCTTGAACAAATCATAAAATCTATTCTAATCGTTTTGTGAAAAGAATAATTTAGAAAGAGTGGGTGGTAAGTGTTTAATGACAAATGACAATTTCATAGGATGTGAATAATAATGAGACCGCTAAAGCGATTCCAAGTTGAGATTAAGACACAATTATTAAAAAAAATATTTTTTTAACGATTGATCACCCACCAAAAGTTAAAATGAACCAGGGCTGGTGACCGTGATTTAAAATAGAAATTTGACAAATGTCAATCCACGAATTCTTAAAATAAACTGAAAGAGGACAACTTTTAAATAAATTGAATCGTGTCAATCACATGTTGTAACCATGATGGGAATTAAAAATTATGAAAGCATGAATGAGAATTGCAATTTGAAAGTGACACCAGACAATTTAACGAATTTCAGTTCAATACTCATTGAAGTCTCCCCTCCCTAAATAAAGCTAAGGCTAAGAGAAATACACCAGGAAAAAGAAATACGGAATTGATATCAATTAATTGGTTTTTAGAAATACAATTCCAAACTTCCTTACCATGCATTACACATCAGGATACGGTAAAGGAACTTTTTGTGATTTATTGAGTTGACAAATGAGCAATCACTAAGAGATACTGACTGTACTGTGACTGTTATACGTGACTGGACCGGAACACAAGCGTCTTAATCAAACCCTAAAAAGGAAAGAAAATGTTAACATTGAACTGATCCAATATAAGAAATTAAAAGCCTTTTGTTTTTGTTTTTCCAATTGATTGTAGCTAGATTTTTTTAAATTTATAAAGGCTGGATGACTGACTGCTTAACTTACTCATTTTTGTTAACTTTTGAATAATTTAACTGATTTAAAAGGAAATAAGCATTCAAACAATCACGACACGACCAATTTAAACTAACGATACGATAACCAAAAATAAAATAAGGGTAGATGGTATTAATTATTGAACTCTTCGTCATAACGTCGTGTCGTATTTATTAGCTTGGTTAATTTTCCAAATTTAAGACTTTTTAGTTGGATTATTAATTAAACATTTGAGAAATATTAATAAAATAACGTACCCTCTTGTCGTCTTTCTTTTGCACATTACCAGGCTACTTTTAACGTAAGTAGCGTAACAATGATAACGATACTACCGTAACCGTTGAGTGTTCAACAAAACTTTGCCCTTGCCTTGCCGGTTCAGTATTTTCAATTCGAGTGATGATAATTTGTCGGATGAGTCACTTAACTTTACTTACACTATTACTGATTTCTCAAAATTACTTAATTTTTAACTAATTGGGTTAGGTTCGTTAGAATATGACGATACACTACTAAATAATTTAGATTAAGTATTATTAATTCATACGCTAACGACGAAGAGCACTCGGAGAAAAAGTATGGCTCCGTGACTCCAGCGGCTCAACACCGTGACTGCAGCACCCATCACCCGTAGATCGTGACTCCAGCGGCTCAGCGGCTCG